>CANXYC011261073.1:0-41328 GCA_948193065.1 Aleurites moluccanus | reverse complement strand
CATTGATGAAACAATTTACATGGTGCAACCTGAAAGTTTTGTTTCGGGAGATTCAAAGCAAATGGTTTGCAAATTAAATAAATCCATCTATGGGCTTAAGTAAGCGTCCCGTCAATGGTATTACAAGTTTCATCAGGTTGTTATCTCCTTTGGTTTTGAGATGAACGTTGTTGATGATTGTATATACTACAAGTTCAGTGACAGTAAGCATATTTTTCTGGTTTTATATGTCGATGACATACTGTTTGTTAGCAACGATATAGCTTTATTGCATGAAACCAAGAGATTTCTATCAAAGAAATTTGAGATGAAAGATCTTGGTGATGCCTCTTTTATATTAGAAATTCAAATACACTGAGATTGCTCTCGAGGTATTCTTAGGTTATCACAAAAGTGTTATATCGAAAAGGTTCTTAAAAGATTTGGCATGCAGGATTGTAAACCAGGTGACACCCCTGTTGCTAAGGGAGATAAGTGCAGTCTTAATCAATGCCCCAAAAATGATTTTGAAACTAAAGAAATGTAAAAGATTCCTTATGCTTCAGCTGTAAGGAGTCAGATGTATGCTCAAGTATGTACCCGTCCGGATATTGCATACATTGTTGGGATGTTAGGTAGATATTTGAGTAATCTGAGAATGGATCATTGGAAAGCAGCCAAAAAGGTTATGCGATATCTTCAGAGAACAAAAGACTACATGCTCACATATAGGAGATCAGATCAGTTAGAGATCATTGGGTATTCCGACTCCGATTTTGCAGGATGCCAAGACAGTCGTAGATCCACTTCAGGCTATATCTACTTGCTTGCTGGAGGAGCTATTTCCTTTAAGAGTGTTAAACAGACACTCATAGCTTCTTCCACCATGGCAGCTGAATTTATAGCATGTTACGAGGCATCTAATCATGGGATATGGCTGTGAAATTTTGTCGCTGGGCTGCAAATTATGGATGGTATTAAAAGACCACTAAAGTTATTTTATGACAATAAGTCAGCAGTGCTATATTCTAACAACAACAGGAGCTCGTGTCACTGGGCTGCGAATTATGGATGGTATTGAAAGACCACTAAAGTTATCTTGTGACAATAAGTCAGCAGTGCTATATTCTAACAACAACAGGAGCTCGTCAAAGTCGAAACACATAGACATCAAGTTCCTAGTTGTTAAAGAAAGAGTTCAAAGTGGTCAGATATCTATAGAGCATATTGGGACAAACTCCATGGTTGCGGATCCGCTTACTAAAGACTTACCACCTAAGGTCTTTCATGAGCACAGTGCTCATATGGGTGTTGTATTGTAGCATTTGATAATCTATTAGTTTAATGGGAGTTTGTATTTATACCACCTAAGGTATAAAGATTTGAAGTATTTTTACACTTTGATCTTGTTTGGCTTAATCTCACTAAGGAATAAGGTTGGACCAGTTGAAAATAGGCATGTTAAGATCACATTACATGAAATTTTTATGCTACACATCCATACTCAATCCATGTCATTAGTTATATTAATATGTGTGACAATTGATAAGTCTATTTACGATAAATTGTATTTAAGATCGCTTTGATCCTATATTGGTATAATTAATAAACTTGATTGATTAAAGATGATTTTGGTAATGATAGCAATTTTTGAGCTCATAAGGATAATTTATAATTTTTGAGCTCATAAGGATAATTTATAATTTTAAAAATGTCATATATATATATATATAGTCCAAGTGGGAGATTGTTAGGATTTATTGGACATACATATTGTATAATTTATATAAATAATATTAATTATATATCATATGCTATTTTAAGGTTTGACTCAAATTAAAGTGATTTAATAAATTTAAATAAGCCTAAATTATTTCATTGAGTATTGAAGGTTATTTTTTATGTGTAGATACTCTTAAGATCTTATTCCTTATTTATGATGGATAAATAAGTAATAATAACAGTTTAGAAAAAAGAACGTGAGGTTATGGTCCCTAACTAATGTGAACAGTTAATTTTAATTATTTAATATATCATCATCATAGAATTGACAGAAATGTCATATTCTCTACAAAAAAAACTTTCACATTAATTTGGAAGATTAAATTCAAATTTCAAAAAAATTCAATTACCGAATATGAATTCAGATACGCTTTCGCATATAAATTTTTTTTTTCTAGATAATTGAACATGAAGATTTAGGGCTTTAATAGACAATTAATTTCAAAAGGTTTTTGGGTATTTTTCCATGGAAATCTTTGGAAAATATAACCAAGTTGAATTGGCTTTATTTATCAAATTTCAGCATCACAGAAACAATTCCAGCATCACAGAAACAATTCCAATACTATGTCAGCGTAATATCATCACAATTTAATAGTATCAGTGACAAAAAAATTTAATTACTTATAAAAATAAATTTAAATTTAATAAGTAATTATATATAGTGAGAGTTCTTAAAAAGAAATTTTTTCTTACTTGAAAATTTATTAGAAGATTTTTATGATTGGTTTGGATGACAGAAATTTAAATCATAGTTTTGGATTTGAGTCAAATCATTTATTTAAATTATTAAGATTAAATAAATTTAAATTTAGTTTAAATACCTACAGAAATTTAACCTTTCAAAAATTTAATATTTCAAATATTATTTTTTATCTAATTATTTCAAATATATTATTTTCATTTTAACCTAAAATCTCTATTTTTTTTTAATTTATATCTAAAATTTCAAATTTCTTACACTTTCCAAACAAAAAATTTATAAATTTTAAATCATAGATTTAAAATATGAGATTTAAAATCAAAATTTTAAATTCAAGTTCATACATCCAAACATAATTTTAAATTAATAGCATTAATTTTATTTTAAAAATTGAAAAATCTCGAGTTCAAATTTTAAATTTATTAAAAAATATATATAATTTTTTAATAAAAAATTATCATTTTTTTGGAAAGTTTAAAAATATATTTCCAATTAAAAATATATATTTATATATTTAAATTAATATAAGTACATATATTTATAAGAAAATTTTAATTTGTATAATATATATACATATTTTTTCTTTTACTAATTTAGCAAAAATATAATATTAGCTAACTTATTAACATTTCTTTTTTTTTTTTAAGTATTTTATTTTATTTTCTTAATAAAAGAGAGAAAAAAAAAAGATTCCAGATACAAAGTATCATAAATTTTTAAAGTCTTATCCTGTGTTGAAGTTTTTTCTTCACAGACGTGTTGTAGCCGCAACGAGTGTTATTTTTTTCTTAGTCATCAAGAATTGATTCATTACAAATTAATTAAGATTAAAATTAAATATACAAATTAAATTACTGACCATGCATTGCAAGTAGACTGACTCAAAAGAGGGGCCCAAAGTCTGCGCAAGGTTTCAACAAGACTATGCAAAGTCTATACAAAGTCGACCCAATGCAATAAATTATTAATTACTCGTTAATAAGGTAAGAAAGATATATTAATATAGACTTGAAATTACATTTTTATTTATTAATCATTTAAAATATTGAATATTTGAAGTTTGAAACTATGTTTAATTATTTTAATTTTATATTTTGAAATTCAAATTAACATTCATAATTATTTTAAATGACCGCATATTAAAATAAATTCGAAAAAAATTTAATTTATTATTCATATATGTTTTTTATTTTTCAGTGAATTGGACAAGTTAAATCTTAAAGCCATTAAAAATTTAAACTTCTATATATTAGGAAATCATATTCGAACTTAGATCTATTGCTTATATAGATATATATATATATATAGGGATGTTTGGATCTATTTAAAATAAGTATAAATCGTCATTTTGAAATTTAAAAAACACTAAATGATTTTTCGAGTGTTTAACAGATTAATTCAAAACACCGTTTTGAAATTTAAAAACAGAAAAAATTTAAACTAAACATTTCAGCTTTTGTTGAAACAACGTTTTTAAAACTATATTTTTCAAAATAAATTTTTTATCCAAACACCCTCATAATTATCATTAAATTATATTTTAGTACGTGAGATATAATAATTTTAAATATAATCAATCATACGCAATCTTTTTTATTAATAAAATGTTAATATTTTTAATATGTTTTATTATATAAAAATTGATTCCAATGAAATATTTTTAATAATCCTATTTTATATATTCAGACTAATAAGTGAAATAATATTTTAATTAAAATGACTCTTATGTTTATTTTTTATTAAGTAAAAAATATTGATTTCTATATGTTATTATTACATTAAATTGGTGTATATACTTTAATGTAGATAAGATTTAATCTAATTAGAAAATCTTAACCCTTCTTAAGCCAATCTAGCTAACTCAAATGTAAATAGGTCTACTTGCAGTCTAGCAAAATTGCTTGCCAGGAAATGTGCAAGCACAATCTGCTCATGGCTAGTCAACAGTGCAAATGCTAATAATAAACCATATTTATTCGTTAATAATTTAATTAAATATTTTTTATACACCAAAAACATTATAAACAAAACAAAATTATCTAAATTTTTTATCTCTAATATTATAATACAAAACAAACATTGCATTACTGAATTATTAGTCCAATAACTTTTGTTCGACCTTGAAAACATAGTCTTGCATGATATTAAATACATAATGGGTATATAATTATTTTTGAATTAAAACATATTTTTGATTAATTTTGGTCTCATCAAGATTGGTTTTCTTTAATATGTATGATCTTATAGACAATTTTAGAATGAATTTGAGAACTATTAAAAGCATAGTAATAAAATTTAAAAACCTTAATTGCTGGAAGTATTCTATGTTGGATTTTTTAAAATTAAATACCATATTGAAGCTTAATTAATATAGTTAGACGTGAAGTAGAGGGAAAGACTTGACTAGTATAATATCCACCATAGAGAAGGAAGACCAAAGAATTCCAAAGCAGGCTCACTATACAGACAAGAGGATACTTCTAAATCTGCAATATTCCAATAGGGTTTACTATCTTATTATTATTATTATTATTTTATTTATACATCCTTCATTTTTGTTATTTAACTAATTTTATTGATTATTTTATAAAATTACAAAATTAATCAAGTTTTGTAGTGCAAATATATATTTACTGCTATGAGACTAAGTACAGTAAATTGTAGAATTTGGACAAACTCCAGTGACATAATCAGAAAATTTTATTAGGAGAAATCAAAATTAATATAATAGTAAATTGAAGGATCAACTTGAACATATATTTTTTAGCACAAGAGATAAAGATTTTTTTTTTTTAATTATTATTATTAGGAAACTAAGATTTAAATCTTAACATTAAATGGCTCTTTAATAAAGTTTTTGTTAGAATTTATTGGGTTTATTAATTAATTTTATATTGTTTAAAATTATGTATTAACATGATAGTTATGTTTAAAATATTATATTATATAATTCATTATTAAAGAGTGATATGGATTCCATTTAAATATTGTAATATATATTTTAAATTTAAGTGTATATTAAATTTTAATTGAATTTTGACTCTTATTAAAATTTTGACAAAAGAACTCTAATTAAATTTCTATATAAATATAAATTATATCATCTTTCTTATATCGATTTAATACGTCATTTCTACCCATTAAAATTTTTTAGAATAAGAGATTAAAAACCTAGTCGTATATATATATAGTTGATTATAATATTGTTTTATTTTATTAATCAAGTTCGTTTACGATTGATTATAATATTATTTTATTTTATTAATCAAGTTTATTTTTACGAAGAGCATCAAAATCACTGTAATTCTATTTATTTACTGTAATATTTGAGATATCAATTTATATCAATTTATCTTGAATCAGTAAAATCTAACACAATTTTTTTTTATGTTGCAAAAGAAAAAATGTAACGTAGAACGTGAATGAGGGGGGATCTTATTTGTGTGATCCAACTCAAAAATTAAGATCAGATTTATAAAATTAAAAATAAAATTATATTCATATGTGATATAGTCCAAGAGTAGAAAACTCTGATTAATAAGATAATTAAAAAAGTATTTTTCACTTCCTAATTGAACCAATCTTAGAGGTTAATATGTTTGACTTGATTTCACTTCGAGTGGTCTAGAATTTGGAACCTCAAAGTCTTGACAATACAGTATCACTAGCCCAAAAGCTTATTGCTGTTTTGAATTATATAATGATCTAAAATCTAACTGTAGCAAATGCAAGTCAAAAATTGCCCAAAAATTTGGCCCCGCAATGCATGGAATTTTCTAAATTAGAATCCATGTTGAATTGTTGACTGACCAGAAATTGATGAGTACATAGAAACTATTTCTATTTTATGCCCATCAATAATTTAATGTTCTTCAAGTCATAATGCTTCAAAGATTTATATAATTATATTATAATAACCCACTCATATCTTTCTTATGTATATATGTATTTATAGACATTGAATACGTCTGTAAAACATCAACAGATCGAGAGAATTGCTCTCAGCCTTGATTAATTCAAGCCCTTTAAAGCTTCCGATAAATCGAAAATGAAGGCAGTTGCAAGATATTGGGAAAAAGATGCCTTTGTATGGCCTCCAAAATCTTATTTTTGCAATTTTTGTGGAAGAGAATTTGGATCAGCACAAGCCTTAGGCGGTCATATGAACGTCCACAGAAGAGAAAGAGCAAAGCTAAAGCAATCTCCGAGTGACTTTGACGATTCTCATCATCATCATTATCAAAATCCTCGTAAAATTGTTCGGTCTGAATATCCTTATACCTTGGTTTACAATCCTAAAACTAGGGTTTTTGTGTCACCACCGCTTCCTTCTTCCTCTTCTGCCGGAATTATTTCAACTCCATTTGTGGGGGATAATTGCCGTAAACCTAATAATTTAGAATGTTCTGAGAGGAAGGAGAATGTTTCTTGTAAAAATTGGAGAAATCATCATGAACTATCTATCAAGAAAGGCAACCTTCAAGTAGAGGTCAAGGGGCTAAGTCAAGTTGCAAACCAAGGCTTAGATCTTGAGCTTAGACTCGGTTCCCTTCTTTAATTTTTTTTTCCTTTACCCTATATTGTTTAATTCTACTCTGAAATTCATTTCATTTACAAATGCATATATTAAATAATAAATATAAAATTTATTTCAAATAAAATGAATATTGTATTTAGTATAAATTTAAAATTTATTTTAATATTTCACTTAGTAAAAAATATCCTTATAAATGTATTATTTATTTATTTATTTTCTTTTCAAAAATTTCATATTATATTAATAAAAATATAATTATTTATAATTTAATTTAATATTTATCAATAATATCTTTTTATATACATTATTTTTTCAAAAAAAAAAATATAATCTTAACCATAAATAATTAAATTTATTAAGTAGTTTATATTTATGAAAGAATTTAAAGAAAAAAGATATGTTAGTTACTCAAATTCTTCCCATTTCAAGATCTTTGATTATAATATTTAGGAAGAAAATTATTAATATTTTTTCTTTGTTAATAAATTATATAATATTTTATTGTTACAAAAGTTGATTTTTTTTTTAAAATAAATATTACATATTTAATTGAATAAAATAAATTTAAAAGGCCTAATTGCATATTTCATTAATATAATAGCATTTAAATGTACACCACTATATATATGTATATTTTACTTATATTTATGAGCTTGTATTTATTATTACTTAAGAAAATGAATTATTTAAAAAAATTTGTTGTGATTTTGTCTAAAATCCTAATTCGATTAAGACCGATTTAACTTTTAGAAAACTATATATTTTTTTTAAATTATGGTATTAAATTATAAATATTATAAATACAGCTTATAAAAATTATTCAACCACAATTTCAAACCAATGCTAAAAAATTAGAAGATTTAGAATTATAATTTTGAGTTGTACTTAAATTAAAAATATAAAAGTAATTGAAATATAATTAAATAATTATTTTTTATTTTAAATATTTTAAATATAATTTATTAAAAATTATTTAATCACAATATCTAACTTAAACTTAAAAAAATTATGAGATTTGAGTTGAAATATTTGAATTATAGTTAAATTAAAAAATAAAAGTAATTGAAATAATTATATAATTAATTTTCTTAGGTCTATATTAAGTAGACCTAGTTTCCATAGTAATTAGAATTGATGAATTATAAAATTAAAAATTTAATATTATCCATTACAACTAATCAAATGCAATAGAAAAAAATTATCATATTAAAATATTTATAATTTATATTTTCTGACATATGAATTAAAAATATTAAATTATTATAATTTTAAAATAAAAAATAAAATATTTTTATTTTAATATGAAAAATAAATAAAAATAAAAATAATTAAGTAAATATTTAATAAAAAATTAAAAAAAATAAATATATTCTTAAAAATAAAAAATTACATATATTAAAAAAAATCATTTTCAAAAAGAGTTTAAAACAATCAATTGATAAAAGGAGAGTAAAATATTAAAGTTAATAAGAGTATTTAAGTCTTTTAAAATTTATTGATTTAAAATTATAGAATTTATTTAAAAATACTAAATATTTTTATAAAATTTAATTTAATTATTTTCAATTTCACATATTTAATTATTTAAAATTCTAATTTTAATTAAAATTTGATATACAATTATGGCATCAGGAAACAAAAGAATCTTTTATTGCCTTCCGTCTTTACACTTAAAGGCTAGGGCTTAGTGATTGAATTAGTTCTTCCATCTTACTGATTTAAATTTTTTTTCAGTTTTAAAAGTTAAATGATTCAAAATAACATCCTGAATTATATGATAAAAATAATTTTTGAAAAATTATTAAATAGGACGAATATAATTAAATGAAAACACATTCACGTAAATTTATTTTTATATAAATAAAAAAATATATTTTCATTTTATTTAATAATTTTTCGTTATTTTTGAACTATTTTTTTTATTACTTTATCATTAAAAAATAAAATAGACATTTGAATGCAAATGATAATTGAGTATACCGATTTACACGGCAAATGGTCAGCGGTCAGTACAGTAAAGTCTAGCGGATTTGCATTGTTACCATGCCCATCTTGGTTTATTTTTATTGGTTGTGTCACCTCTGCATAAATTTCATTGTAATTACTCGAATTCATTAAGAGGCTGTTTGGATAGGAAGTTAAATGTTATAAATTACGTTTTAAAAGGAAGTTAAAGAGTTTTATAATTTTTGAAGTGTTTAGATAAAAAAAAGAAATTATATTATTTTTAATATTTAACACAAATTTTAAAAATTAGGGAAAAATTTTATAATTAACGCTCGTTTTTAATAAAATTGATTATTTTAACAAAACGTTAATTTTTATCCAAATATCTCCTAAATTTCATTTCGTGGGTCAATTCATATTATCAGTTAATCCAATTTGAGCATTACTCACTTGATTCAATTTATAATTTAAAATAATTAATTTAACTTATAATTCATAAAATTCATTCCAATTTAAATTGAAATCCTTTTTCCAAGATGAATTTAATGTATTATATCTTCAATTCAATCCAAACCACCCAAAATGAGTCAAAGTAAATATTTTGAGCCCATTTGCTAATATTTGACTTTGAATTGGTGAGAAGATAATGTAATTGCACCAGTAATGAGCCATTGACGAAGACTATCTTCTTGTTTTGTTTGATTTATTTATTTATTTTACCAGAAATAAAGAAACAATATTGAAGTATATGATTAAAGAAAAATTGAATTAAAACTCTTAATTGAACGTTTAGAAATAATTCAGGTCATGAATTGATAATAATTACTCTTTTCCTATTAATGATATAAATGCGTGAAAAAAATTTCATATTGATTAAAAATAAAATATTCTATGAATAGATATGTATGAAATTGAATTCAACCCTTTTAATTTTATTAACTAGTTTTTGAGTATTCTTCCAAACTCATATAGCCTTGCAAGATTATAATAATATATATGGATACTTATTTATGATAACTTTTGGACTTTATCCCATTTGAGTTATTATTACAATTGTTGTATTTCATTAAGAAAAATAAAGGGATTTTTATAAAAATATCGAAAAAATAAAAAAAAAATATTTTTACTGTTGTAAAAATATTTTTTTAAAAATATTATATACTTAAAAATATTTTTAAAAAATATAATATATATGAAACATATACCAAAATATATACTTAAAAAAGTAAATGTGAAAAAAAAAATCGTAAAAATGAAAAAGAAAATAAAAAAATATATTTATGTAATTTTCTCAAAAATAAAATAACTATATATAAAATTTATGCCCAAAATTTTTAAAATTAATAAGGGAATTTTTTAAAAATATCCTAAAAAATAAAAAAATATTTTTTTTTTACTGTTAGAATTTTTTTTTTCAAAAATATTACATGCCTAAAAATATTTTTTTTAAAATATTGTATATGTAAAAATATTTTTTCAAAAATATGATATATACTAAACATATATCAAAAATATACCATATATATATCAAACATATATCAAAAAATAATAAAAAAAAAAAACGTAAAATTGAAAAAAAATAAAAAAATAAAATATTTATGTAATATTCCCAATAAATAATACTGAAAATTAGGGCCCAACCAAGCTCAAGAGACCCATTTACTGGCCTGATTAGATGGGATTGGTCCAATGGATAAAGAAAACCGATGTTTACTAGTTTTGGTGGATAGAAACTAAAGTACATCAATCATCAATTGAGGTTTCAATTTCCAAATAATACTATATTTTAATTATTAAATTATATAATGGAATTAAAATAAACATCAATAACTTTCTGAGTTTCACTTTTCCTGACAGCCAAACAAAACTTTGTCATTTCTCATGGCTTCATTTAGAACTTGCTTTACAATAAATTCAATTCAATCTTTTAGAAAATTCACTACACAAGTCATCAACTAAGTTCCAAAATAAGTAAAATGACTGGTAATTACCTCTACAAATAACAAAAACAAGATAAAATAATTAAAAATTGATTAGATAAAATTAATTTAATTTAATTCTCATTTGTAGTCTTCTTCTATTGTATGATATTCAATTGGTTTGATTCAGGAATTAAAAGTCAGTCAAATGTAATTTAAGAATTAAATTTTTTTTTATTATCAAAATATGTTTGATGTGACGTTTTTTAAACAAATATTACAAATCCAATTAAATTGATGTCATTTTAAGTAAGATCATATTGTATTTTTATTAATTTTCCAAAAATTATTTATATTCTGATTAATTTATTTAAATTAAATGATGATATTTTAAATCGAATCAAGTAAAAATGCTTAAATAGTTGAATGAATTCAAATAATTTTAAATTTCATGCAAATTTGTATGAATTATAAAACAAATTTATGCTAATAAGTTTGGATTGAATTTGCCATTTTGCTCAAAATTTATCACATTTACAACGAGATTTGAGGACGAACTGATGTTCTGTCAAGCAAATTTTGGGTTTGTGAGTGCTGGTGCACTAATTGGTTTTGTACTTTAAGCATGTGGGTAAGACATCTCTTAAATGGAATTATTTTATCTTGTGCCCAACAAAATTCAATCTGAATCATTTATTTCATTTAATATCTCATTCACTATTTCACGTAATTTTATATGCGCTACATTATTTTTTTAAAAATATTTTAACAATTAATAATTTTTCAATAATAATATGATATATAAAAAAAATTATATAAAATAAAAAATAAGACACTAAATATAATAAAAGATCAAACTGAATTTGAGATAATCCAACCAATTGTCTCAAATTTGATTTTCAAAATGTTGCTTCTGTTTCATATGCTCTCTCTCTCTTCTTTTTTTTTTTTCCTTTTGGACTAATAACAGAAGTAAAATTCTCTTATTATCTATTTTTTTTTATTTACAAAATTCAAAGTTTAAATCTTACTTAAAAAAAATAAACTTCTTATTATTTGAACCAACAGTCTATTAATATCTATTTTTTCTATTCACATAATTCGAATTTAAAATTTTATTTTAAAAAAATAAATTTATTATCACTCGAATTAATAATTAATAATTAGTTTATTATTTTTTCCTTTTAAAAGAAAGGAAAAGAAAACGATTGGAGAAGAAGAATTAGGAGTATCCTATACAAAAATTTGATGTGGACAAATATGATATATGTGCTGGTATCATTGAAAGAGACAATAATTAAATTATTCTGTTTATATTGTATAGTATTAATTAATATGGATACATTTGATACGTTACTGATTACTTCAAAGGAAGTTATAAAACTTATGTTAAAGTTTTATTGTCACGATTATGTCAAAGTTTCACTACATTAAAACAAAGTGCATAAAAGATCTCAAATTAATTACACTTTTTAAAATATTATAAGATTTAAATAAAATTTATTATGCTAATTTATTTTTTATATTTGTCATTCATTTTTGCATATTTTTATTTTTATAATATTATGAACCAGTTTTCGTATTAATTAACAGTAGATTATTTATATTAAAATTAAAAAAAAATTATAAATAAAAAATATTTATTCTATTTTAAAATCTCAAAAATCGAATTCTGATCAATAAATTTTAAAATTTTAATTTTAATTAATAAGTTAGAGAATTCACTTAATAAATTCATTTAATTTATAAAATTATATTTTTATTGTATCTTCTTTGTCTCTTTAAAAATAGTTCAATTAAAAAGAGAAAAGTAGAAAATGAAAATCCCACCTTGATTAATTAATTTAGTTGATTAATTAGATACTGGATGACATCTTATGGAGGTTTTGTTAGCTTCCACGTGGCAGGATTAGCTGGCAAACAGCAATAATTTTACTTTCTCCAAGATCCTTCACATTACAACCAAAAGTTTGGCTGTCAATTACTGTATCTGTGTAGTTATTAGAGGGCGGCCAAATGCGTCTTTAAATCGTCTGAAAATGAGATTTAGACGATACCTCTGATTTACTGTAAAAAAAATTTATATTTTCAATATTAATAATATATTAAATAGATGTATATTTTAAAAAATTTATCTTAAAAATACGATGAATCTATTTTCACATTTTATATTATTATTATCATAATTTACTAAATTATAATAATAACAATATAAATTATAAAAATAACAATACCTTTTATCGTATTAATCTGTTATATTTGATAATTAATAATGTAATAATCAAAGTTATTAAGTATTTATTATTTTGCAATACAAGAGATCAAATGTTTTAAAATACAAACTCAATTTATACTTTTTTTTTTCTAATATTTCATACATAAAACTATATAAAAAAAGTGAATATTTTAATATTGAATCTTATATATATATATATATATATATATATTAAAAAGATTGAGGGGCATTTCATGGAGATATAACCCTCAAAATTTTGAAAATTTAATAAATATTTCATATATTTAATTTTTTAAAAAAAAATTAGTATTATATTTTTAATATTTGACAAAAAAAAATAATAAAGTTTAAGCTTCTCCACTGTACATATTCCATTTAAATATGATTTAAATGCTAAAAATAATTTAGGAATATTATGTACAAATATTATTAATTAGATAATGTCAATCAAGTGTAATTTAGTTAGTTTTCTCATGTTAAATCCCAATTTAATTTAGCTTATAAAATTGTAATTATAGAGTTCTTATTCTCTGTGTTATATATATATATGTGTGTGTGTGATTAGGTGAATTTCCAATTGTAGTCTTATATATGGTTTTCTTAATTAGTTTCTATTTCTAGATCATGTAGTATATTATCTAGTAGTACTTGAAATAGTTAATTATAGTAACTCTTGTAGTTTAGTTTACATAGCATAATAGATTAAGTATAGCTGACAAGTTTATAGGCATAAGGTGTATTGAGAATTATAAGGAAGAGGTACCTAAGGTGTTAGTTTGTACTTTGTGCCCCAATTGAGTTGCTTATTATTAGACAATATAGGTTCAGTCGTAACTAATTTTTTAAGTAAGAAAAAACAAATGGTAACTACATAGACATGATTTTATGTTATATGTACTAAACTAGAGATCATAATTAATATTTTGCAGCAATTAATTAATGTGAACTGGAGGCCTGTCAAAATAAATTATATATAAGTTTTATTTATATATGTAGAGCTTGTGATTGATAATTGAAACCCATGAAAAATATTTAGAGACGAAATCAGAAAATAAATTTAGATAGATTAAGAAAAAAATTTTATGAAAAAAATAAATTTGCGTAAGTTAAGAAAATTTTTTTGTATAAAAAATTAAATTTGAATGAGTTAAGTGAAATTTATTTTTATAAGTTATGGAGAATTTTTTTTTTTTTTGAACTTTGATTGACATACATCCGTTTCTCCGTTTCTGTATATGTTATAATCACATATTTAATGAAATTTTTAGATTTATTTTAAGAATAAGATGAGTGTGAATATAAGAAGATAATAATTTCATAGTACTAATTCTACTAAGATTTAAATAAATGTTTTGAAGAGTTAGTGAATAAGAATTTGAGGTGTCGAAAGTGATTGGAAATCCTTTTGGTTACAGAATCAATTTGCTGATCAAAGAAGAGAAGTTGAGAAATCTTTTTTGACATTTTTCATTTTTGTACTTGTTCAAATTGCATACTAATCTCATGGGATCAATCAAATTCTTGTGTAAGAACTCATACTAGTACAAGTTGACGACTCATTTTTCAGATTATTCATGTACTAAATTTCATTACAACAAACAAAAACATATAATTAATATGAGTAATTTTCAAATCACACTAATAAATAGTTCATCTTCTCTCCAATATTTAAAAAAACAAAAAATATAAAATATTTTTGTATATATTAGCTTTTGATAGTCACTTGAAAATCAATGCATTTATATACATGCCAAGGAAACTAGTTGAAGCTAAGCTTTGTTAATGGTATCACCAGGCAACTAAAATTGCCATTTAAAGCATCTTGACTTACAGGTTTGACATGTTTATTAATAGGTCTCACTTGCATGTTTGAATCTTATTATCAAATCAAGATACATATTGAAAGTCATTCTGCCAATCAAATTTAGTATGAATGATCTTCTAAGTTTTTTTAAGAGTAAAGTTTAAAATTCTGAAATTTAAACTTCATTCTCAAATTTGAATACAGTAATTTACTATTATGATAACAGTTTTCATCAGTTTAGTGACACTAATTTATTATTAGAATAAGAGTTTTCACCAATTTATTAGGGAAAATTATTAAAAGAGAAGGTTACTCAATTATATAAATCATATGTTTTATCAATCTATTAACTTTTTATTAGGAAAAAAATGAGAATTGTTATAATTCATTCATTTACAAGGAAAAATATTTATATACTTCAAGTTTATCAAAATTAACTTTCTATTTATTGATATTATTCTAAAAACTTAATATCTTCGCATTTATTTTATTCATTCAAAAATTATATTTTGGATACTCACAAGATAAGTAATGTTTCAACTATTCTAACAAATGCAAAATGTATATATTTTTAGAATTATAATCCACACCTTCTAGAAAATACATAAAAATAAATTTAAAGAAAATTTAATTAATTAATTAATTCCCTCAAGAAAAACAAATGATAAATATATGCCAGAAACATGAACAATTTTTCTATGACCATATTTGTCCTTTTGTAGCCATATCCAACATCATTAATTTTTTTGATGGCATTATAATCTCCATCAACAAAACAACACATTCCACTAGAACCCAAGTTGACCTCTCTCTCTCTCTCTCTCTCTCAAACAATTAGCTTTTAGATAATGGAAAAAGCTGATGAATCCAAGCAAGAAGACCCAGAACAAGAAAACAAAGAAGAAGAAGAAGAAGAAATAACAAGCCATGTTAGATCTTATGAGTGTACTTTTTGTAAAAGAGGTTTTACTAATGCACAAGCCCTAGGAGGTCATATGAATATTCATCGTAAAGACAAAGCTAAGTTAAAACATCTTTCTTCTTCTTCTT
This sequence comes from Aleurites moluccanus, assembly GCA_948193065.1. Lineage (NCBI taxonomy): Eukaryota > Viridiplantae > Streptophyta > Magnoliopsida > Malpighiales > Euphorbiaceae > Aleurites > Aleurites moluccanus. The sequence goes on along the minus strand of CANXYC011261073.1, from coordinate 25,371 downwards.
CTTCAAATGAACTACAACAATCTAATTTAGATATCTCTAAGATTGTCTCTCCCCCATTAATGGAAGATTTTCATCATCGAAGAAGCTCGATCAATTGGCTGCCTTGGAATATTCTTGATAAGGAAAAACCTACGACGGATGAATTTGATCGTGCAAAAATCCACCAACTGTCTTTGTTTGTTGATAAACCGTATAGTGAAGAAGATGAACATATAGATCAAGAAAAGGATGGTGTGTCAAGTTCAGAGTTAGACCTTGAACTTAGACTAGGTCCTGAGCCTCAAGATTCATCGCCGGCAAATAGTACAAAAAGGTTCTTTTGAATTTCTATTTTTAATAACTATATTTTTCATTTCCTAATTATTTTGAATGTATTATGCATATTCTTGCATATGGTTTCTACATATATGCCTATTAATTGTCTTCTTGTTTTAGCATATGGAATTAACGTTTATGGTTTTAATTATTAATTATTTATTTGGATTATGTTAATTTTAATTGTGGGATTTTGTTTTAACATGTTGTCTTGGTCATCAAGGTTGATTTTTGTAGGTTTATGGCCGAATTGTATGCTTTTTTATGGAAGAAGCCATCCTAATATGTGTCAAAACTATAGTTATTAATTAACCCTTTTAATCACTAAAGGAAAATTAATATTTTCTTGGACATATTACATGAAATTTTCAGTCAGTAGAAATGAGTAAGGAAGTGCATTTGAAAAAGCCTAATTCAATTGTAGTTTGAGATTAGGGTTCTTATATATATGGGATGCTGCTTAAAAGCACCCATTAACCCTAGATTAATTGTTATATATGAATTCCTCTATAAGGGACTTCATTTGTGTGTTCTTTTTTTTATGTTTATTTTTTTTTTCTAATTTTAGTTTTTACTATATACTTGAATTTTAGATTTCGCGGTCTTAAAAATGACTCCGATACCATCCAACCAAAGACTTATTAATATTTGGTGTATTCTCCTAGGCTTGCTTTTTGTTGCCTTTTGCTTCACTTGTTTAACCATCACAAATTTGGTTTGTGGAAAAAATTGAAACAGTTATGTACTAACGTAGATCATAGTTGATATATCATTTTTCTTTTTCTTTTATGTGGATTTTTATTGATTCATGATCAGAATGTTAAATGAAGAACATCAAAACTCTATATATATTTGATAACTCTTTTTACCCCAACCTTGCAGGATTCAAATTTGAAACATCCTAATGAAAATTTTTAAGCCTTCATTATATATGTTTAAGATGGGAGTTGGAACTAGTTCACATAATAGAAGGAAAGACTTGTCTGTACTGATATATATATATACACACTCAACCAATGTGATAATACCATATGAATTTCACATCAAATAAATATAAAAATAAATAAATTATAAAAATATATATTTTTTGCTTTAGATATGTTTTGGAGGTTGTGTTTGTGTTTGTGTTTATTTTTTATAGTAAGATTTGAAAAATTATTAGATAAAATGAAAATATATTTTTCTTATTTATATAATATGTGATAAAATTGGAGAAACATTCATATAGATTCACTTTATTGTAAGTATAAAAAATATACTCTTATCCTACTTAATAATTTCTAGCTGAATCATCAAATTATAAAGATATATATCCATTGATTTGAATATAGAATTTGCAAATTTATAATCAAGTAACATTTTTATACTTCTACAATAAAAAATAAGCTATTTTTAGTTAGTACATCAAAATGTTAGCTCAAATATTAAAAACAAAGTCAATTAAATTTGAGTGATTTCACTAACACAAACTAAAAGTAAGTAACCTTGATAAGTTTAATTACTATATGATAAAAAAAAATTATCATAAGCCCTCTGAAGGTTAATCTATTAATAAACTTAGACATTCAAAATAAAGGAAAAACAAATCTCAATGTCTTTAACTTATCATGTTTTGTTTATTAGTCTCCTAAAGTTTTATTTTTTTCACATTACATATTGCACTGAAAATTCTATAACACTGATTTAAAAATATTAAAAAACTTATACTAATATTTTTATAAAATGAAATTATAAAAAAAAAAAAAAAAAAAAAAAAAAAAATTATTTTTGTATTTCTAAACTTTTAAAATTTTATACATTAAAGAGTGTTATTTTTTAAAAATAATGTAATATTTTAATAATTTATATATTATCATTGTATAATTTCTCATCAGTTTTGTTTTTTGCTTTACATAAAGTTATCAATGTGAAAGAAACAAGTTTGATGACTCAATGTAACAAAAGGATTATATTAACCAGTGTCCTAAGAGCAATTGTTAATCATTTTTAAATGGTAATTTTGCAGTTAATCTCCCACACTCTAATAAATAGAAAATAAATATTTTAGATATTCATAATAAAATAAAATTTTTGAGGTTCAATAATTTGAGTAATTCTATACTTACCACTTCATGTCCTTATCACCTTAATATAAGAAATTATAATTTTTTTATTTTTATTTTTATATAAACTCCATATAAATTGTCATATCTATTATCATTTATCTTCTTTCATACACTATAATAAAGTAAATGAAGAACACAACAAATCCACATACTTATATGTATTATATACTAGCAAAATCAAAGTAGAAAAAAATTTGAGGCAAATCAAGGATTTTTGTAAAAGCAAATAGAGTTCTGTAATTATTAAATAAATATTAATGAAATTTACATTTTTATCCTTATCAAAGCAAAGTAATATGAAATAAAATAGGAATATTTTTGCACAATTATATTACTCTACATAAGGTGGTAAAGAGATAGTACAACTAGTGGTAGTAAATTTAGCATTTTCCATAGACAAATTGTGTAGATCTTAGAGGCTTTAGAATGGATTTTTCCATATGACTTTTCTCACATCAAATTTTGATGAGAAAGCAAATTGCTCACATTCTTCTTTAGGAAGTTCCTTTTTTCTTCAGTTCATATATTTAGGAAGTTCTTAAAACTGCTATTTGTAGTTGAGCAAATTAATTGACCTTAATATTATTACCTTTCGATTTTTTATCAGACGTATCGAAATATTGTCTAACGATAAATATATATATAACTTGAGTACAAGATTAGGTTTAATTTTAAATCTCCCTTCCTAATGCTAAAGAATAAAAGAAAATCTTCATCATGCACATTATTTCATAACTACGATTCACAGTTTTTTGATTTGATTTTATATTTAATTATAAATAGAAAAACAAACTAATATATATATATAGTTAAAAATATATCAATTTGATGATTTTGCTCCATTGTAATAGGATTTTTTGATATTTACCTTAACTTGTCATACATTGATCACTCATAAAAAATATCATTTTTCTCTTACTTTTCATAAGAAGATTTCACTTCCTCCAATAAAAGATCCCATTATTTTTCCTTAATTTTTGAAGAAATTTTTTATTAGTTATCACTAAATGATGACTTGCATTTAATTTAACTTCTAGCTATGAGATTTTTCTTTTTTATTTCGGGAGCGACATAAAATTTTTCTCAAAAATATTTTTATTGAGATCTTTTAACTTTTAATTATGAGATTTTTCTTTATTTTGAGGGTGATATAAATTTTTTAAAACGAAATTTTGGGAGACAAATAATAGTAATTTGTTGAAATTTCTTAATAATATATAATATATAGTAAGGGTTTTTAAAAAATTTTGGGGGCAATCGCTGCCCCTGTCCCCAAGAATCCGCTGCTGAATTAAAGTATATAACTATAGTCTAAATATATTACCATAAGAGTGAGTGTGTGTGTGAGAGAGACCAATTCCTTAGCCTTGTGAGAAAACAATGAAGCTGTTTTAGAGAGACTTTTTTGGCTTTTTTTTTTTTTTTTCTTTTCATTATTTGCCAGTTAATCGTTGGTTCTTTTTGTCGTTAGTTAATCGTTTGTTCTGTTGGTGTTGGTGTTATCCATGTTGTCATTGTTTTTAGGTGTCGCTATCTTTCAAGTTGACTCTCTTCTCTTTTATATACAAATTTTATTAGTTGTTTTTTATATTGGTGACAAATACTTACTTTGCCATTTGTTTTAGTAACAAAGACACCAAATAATGGATTTTTATTCTGAATTAATTAGATTAAAGGGATAAAGATGGCTTTAATAATTGAAGATAAAAATGAATTTTGTTGCAAAATGATATTTTTAAATAAATTTAAAGAATTTTTAAATACTTTTGGCTATGAAATTAATTTAAAATCACTGTTTAGTCATCTGCGATACAAAATGCAAAATTTATATTAACTTATTGCAATACAAAGAAAATTGCACAAAATGCTGAAATGAGTAATAAGTATTTCTGGCATTTTGGTGGCATATATATACATTAGTTAAAAGATTAATTGAATTACTTATATAAAGTATTAAGGGAGATGACGTAGTGGTCATATTATAATTTCTTCTTATTAATTACTTGCAATTTGTTGCCGGAAATTTTATGAAGCAAACCATATGTCCTGGTTAAGTGTATTAATTAGCAGTTAATTTCTTAATAAGATTTTAGTAAATGTTATTATTGGAGTTCCTATTTGAAATTTTGAAGTTGTGATTTTCAATTGCAAGATAGGGTTCTACCATTTATTTTAACTAATAGATTTGTGAACATGATTAATAAGATTAAGTTTTGGTCATTACAGAGTTGATTGTGTAAGGGATAAAGATAAGAGAGTTTCATGACATCAACTATGAGAGTGTTTAGTAGAGCGATGGCTAAATGTACGATTGGTATAAAAGTGCGATTGCCAAATCATCAATCGCTAAATGCAACTTATAACTGCTTATGAAATTTGCCGATTAAAGAGAAATTTTGCCATAATCGGAGTTTTTAGTTGGCCAACCAAACATCACAAATTTTCCCAATTGACGATACGCATGTTGGCAATCGTCAATTAGGGGTGTTTAATTGGCCAACCAAACAACCCCTATATCTTGATAACTATAGGTTACAACAACATTTAGTTAGCTATAAACTCTTCATTATCAGTGTATTGTTATCTCATCGTTATCTTGTAAACTGTATATATACATATACTATAAGTTATCAAATATAATAACTTTCTCTATTTTCTTCAAACTGTTATATGGTATCAAAGCAGAATAAGCGCCAATGAATTTCTTGATCCTTTTAATGGCCACCTCTAATTCTTTTTCTATTGACAACACAGCCAATGTTATTTCAATTATTCCTAATGTTATCTCCATTAATCCTTTTGCTCAATTGCCTATAAAACTTTCCTCCATGAATTATATGTCACGGAGGACACAATTGAATTCCCTTTTGACAATATATAATCTTTTTGGATATCTTGATGGGTCTTTATTGAAACCTGCAACTGAAATAATAAATACAAAGGGTGAGAAAATTCTGAATCCAGCGTGCCTAACGTGGGTATAACAAGACAAGCTGCTTCTTCATGCTATTCTTGCTTCGACTAGTGAAACAATAATGACACTTCTTGCCTCTACAAAAACATCATGAAAAGCATGGGATAAGACTACGATACTTTTTGCCAACAAATCATGAAGTCGTGTTATGATGCTACAGGAAAAACTGGTCAATTGCTCAAAAAGAACATGTTATGTTTCAGATTTTTTTTAACAAATAAATGTATAGCCGATGAATTGGCTATAAACGGCGTTGTTATTGATAATGATGACCTTGTTATTCATGTCCTCAATGGTTTACCTGATGATTATAAAGATATTTGTGTAGCAATAAAGGCACAAGAAAATGGTATATTCTATGAGGCGCTTCATTATAAGCTAGTAGATCATGAAGGTTTTATTTCCAAGAGCTTCAAGACTCTTGACATCATCTCAGCTCATTATGCCAACCGAAACTATTCTTCAAATCCCAATCAGTTCAATAGAAATATCTCTGGATCAAGGCCTTCTAATGGCCGAAACTTTAACATCTTAAGGAATAATATTGTGGTTTGTCAACTATGTAACCATCCATGCCACACTACTAGAAATTGTTTCAAAGCCCAAACTATCTTGTTTGGACAACCTTCTGCTAATGTTATAAGTCAGGTGTCGAATGTTAACTCCAAATGGCTACTTGATTCAGGAGCTTCACACCATATGACACCAGATTCAAGTGCATTCTTTAATGATCTTCCTTTTCATGGCAATGATGGTATTCAAGTTGGTGATAGTAAGATTATTCTAATTGAAAAATCAGGTTTTATTAATATTCCTTTCAATAACTCAAAGCTTATATTACATAATACCCTTTGTATTCCTCATATATCTAAAAATTTAATTTCTGTTGCTAAACTTTATAAAACAAATCAGGTTTCTATTGAATTTGACTATGATACTTTTATTGTGAAGGACAAACAAATCGGGAGACTATTGCTCAAAGGCCAAAATAAGGATGGTGTTTACATATTTGATCAAACATTTTCTCCTTTTCCATTAAAGTATCAAGCTTTTGCATTAACTTTAGTTCTTACATATGTGTGGCATCAACTACTATGTCATCCTTCTAAAAAAATATTGCATCATGTTCTTTCTAGGTTTAAGTTGTCCACATTTCCATTGTCTACAAAATATTGTACTACTTGCTTTTCAAATAAAAGTCAAAAATTACCATTTCATAAATCCTCTTTAAAAAGTGCAAGACCATTAGAATTACTTTATACCAATGTATGAGACTTGCACCGGTTGAATCTATTAATGGGTTTCGATATTATGTTATTTTCGTAGATCATTATTCTAAATATGTATGGTTCTATCTTATTCGTAATAAACCTGATGTTAGTTCAATTTTCTTGTCATTTAAAAATTTAGTTGAAAACTATTTTGAATCAAAAAATTTATCAAGTTTATAGTGAGATGGTGGAGAGTATATCAAATTAAGAGATTTTTTCCTTCAACATGTTATAAGTCATCTTCAAACACCTTCTCATACTCCTTAACATAATGGAGTCTCAGAGAGACGGCATCGCCAAATTGTTGAAAAATAGTTAATTTTACTCCAACAAGCATCATTACCATCTAGCTATTGGAGTTTTGCATTTTTATGTGTCGTTTATGCTACCAATAGAATTCCAACTCCAACTCTTAAACATAAGTCACCATTTGAGTGTTTGCTTCTTACACCACCAAACTATCAAAAATAAAAAAAAATTGGCTATCTATGCTACCCTTGACTAAAACCATATAATAAACACAAACTTGAAGCCAAATCTCAACCATGTCTCTTTCTTGGTTGCTCTCTCCACCTAAGTGCATTTAAGTTTCAAGATCTAAAAACTAAAAAAAAAAAAATTGTTTCCCGCCATGTAGTTTTTGTAGAGCATATTTTTTCCATTTCAAAACATATCTTACATAATTCAGTCTACGTCTATTTCACAAAATAATGCATTTGATGCTACTACTTTTCATGTTCCTATTTCACGTCTCGCATGTGTTGATCAAATGTTCCAACAGTAACCTTATACTATTCTCAGCAATGACTCTCGGGATGTAAGTCCAACTCAGCAATTATCAAATGTCAATTCCCCTATCATACAACCATCACCCGAACCAACCACAATTATCGCTACCATTTCTCCTACAATACAACCAGCCTCAGAACCATCTGCAACAATTATACCACAACCATCCTCTCAACCTATAAGCATAGTGACACGCTCGAAAAATAATATTTTCAAACCTAGCTCGAAAAATAATATTTTCAAACCTAACCCACGATATGCCAATATAGTGACCAAACATGCTCCTTTACCTACACTCAAACCAACAACCTTCACACAAGCCGTGAAAAGCCGAGAATGGAGGGAAGCAATGAGTTCTGAATTGAATGCCTTAGTTCAAAATGGCACATGGACATTAGTCCAACCATCACTAACTATGAATATCATTGGTTGCAAATGGATGTTTCGGGTTAAAAGACATGCCGATGGATCCATAGCAGGCTTTAAAGCACGCCTAGTTGCTAAGGGATTTCATCAGTGTCTCGAGAAAGATTTTAGTGAAACTTTTTTACTTGTTATTAAGCATACTACTCTTCGAATGGTTTTATGTATTGCTTTCTCATATGATTGTCCAGTTAGGCAAATGGATGTAAATAATGCCTTTCTAAATGGCAAAGTAATCGAAAATATTTTTATGTTGCAACCGCAAGGGTTTGTTGATAACACGAGGAGGTCATTTGTGTACAAACTCAATAAGTCCCTTTATAGACTAAAACAAGCCCCACGGGCATGGTACGAAATACTTAGCTCTTTTCTTATTGATTCAAGTTTCAAATAATCAATGGCAGATATATCACTATTTGTTCACAAAAGAGCTAATATTACTGCTTATTTTCTTATTTATGTTGATGATCTTTTGTTAATAGGGAATGATGAAAGCTTCAATAAGTTGTTCATGTCTTCTCTCTCGACCACATTTTCCTTGAAAGGTTTTGGCTCTCTAAGTTACTGTCTAGGTATTGATATCCCAATACAGAATGATGTATTGTTGAGCCAACATAAATACATCCAAGACCTCATAGTTTTGACAAATTTACTCAAAGCCAAGCCGGTGAAAACACCTATGTCCACCACAACTGTTCTTCATGTAGATGATGGCAGTGAGAAAGCTAATGCAACCGAATACAGGTCTATAATTGGTTTTCTATAATATTTACTAATTACACAGTCTAACTTAGCTTATTCAGTGAACAAACTATCTCAATATATGCAATGTCCGAATCAAACACATATGGCTGTGGTAAAGAGGCTCATTCAATACATTAAAGAAACTATGATGCATGGTCTTTTGATAAAAAAACACTACATGTTTTAACATAGTAGTATTTATGGAAGTTGACTGGGGAGGGGACAAGGATGATAGGTTCTCTACTAGTAGTTTTGTAATATTTATTAGTGGTACACATGTCTCATGGAGTTCTAGAAAGCAAAGGGCAGTTATTAGGTCATCTACGAAAACTGAATATCGTGTTGTGGCTGTTGTATCAAGTGAAATTTTATGGCTTCAATCACTCCTTTCATAATTATTTGTGAAGGTTTCAAAGTGTCCACTTGTTCTTTGTGATAATCTTGGGGTTACATATGTAAGTGCTAACCCTGTCTTCCATTCAAATATGAAGCATTTGGAGATTGATTTGCATTTTGTTCGGCAAAAAGCGGTGGAAGGAAAACTGCAAGTGTAACATATATCTGTTGGTGAACAATGGGCCAATGTCTTGACAAAACCCGTCACTAAGCCACCCTTTCTCACTGCCATCATCTACATAGCTATTCTTTGTGTAGATGATGGCAATGAGAAAGCTAATACAACCAAATACAGGTCTATAATTGGTTTTCTACAATATTTACTAATTACACGGCCTGACTTAGCTTATTCGGTGAACAAACTATCTTAATATATGCAATGTCTGAATCAAATACATATGGTTGTGGTAAAGAGGCTCATTTGGTACATTAAAGGAACTATGATGCATGGTCTTTTGATAAAAAAGACTACATGTTTTGACATAGTAGCATTTTTGGATGCTAATTGGGGAGGGACAAGGATGATAGGTTATCTACTAGTGGTTTTGTAATTTTTATTGGTAGTACACTTGTCTCATGGAGTTCTAGAAAGCAAAGGGCAGTTGTTAGGTCATCTACAGAAGTAGAATATCGTGTTGTGGTTGTTGTATCAAGTGAAATTTTGTGGCCTCAATCACTCCTTTCAGAATTGTTTGTCAAGGTTTTGAAGTGTCCACTTGTTCTTTGTGCTGCAAAAAGTGGTAAAAGGAAAACTGCAAGTACAACATATATTTGTTGGTGAAAAATGGACCAATATCTTGACAAAACCCATCACTAAGCCATCCTTTCTCACTGCCATCATCTACACAAATGGCAGTGAGAAAGCTAATGCAACCGAATACAGATCTAAAATTGGTTCTTTACAATATTTACTAATTACACAGCCTGACTTAGCTTATTCGGTGAACAAAGAATCTCAATATATGCAATGTCCGAATCAAACACATATGGATACGGTAAAGAGGCTACTTTGGTACATTAAAAAAACTATGATGCATGGTATTTTGATAAAAAAGACTACATATTTTGACATAGTAGCATTTTCATATGCTGATTGGGGAGGGGACAAGGATAATAGGTTCTCTACTAGTGGTTTTGTAATATTTATTAGCGATACACCTATTTCATAGAGTTCTAGAAAGCAAAGGGCAATTGTTAGGTCATCTACAGAAGTTGAATATCGTGTTGTGGCTGCTGTATCAAATGAAATTTTGTGGCTTCAATCACTCTTAGAATTGTTTGTCAAGGTTTTGAAGTGTCCACTTGTTCTTTGTGATAATCTTGGAGTTACATATATAAGTGCTAACCCTATCTTTCATTCAAAGATGAAGCATTTGGAGATTGATTTGTTTTTTGTTCGGCAAAAAGTGGCGGAAGGAAAATTGCAAGTGCAACATATATCTACTGTTGAACAATAGGTGTTACTAAGCCATCATTTCTCACTGCCATCATCTACACAATTTTTTTCTTCGTGTAGATGATGGCAGTGAGAAAGCTAATGCAGCCGAATACAAATCTATAGTTGGGTCTCTACAATATTTACTAATTTCACAGCCAGACTTAGCTTATTCGGTGAACAAACTATCTCAATATATAAAATATCCGAATCAAACACATATGGCTGCGGTAAAGAAGCAGACTCCTTCGGTACATTAAGGGAATTATGATGCATGGTCTTTTGATAAAAAAGACTACATGTTTTGACATAGTAGCATTTTTGGATGCTAATTGGGGAGGGGACAAGGATGATAGGTTCTCTACTAGTAGTTTTGTAATATTTATTGGTGATACACCTGTCTCATGGAGTTCTAGAAAGCAAAAGACAGTTGTTAGGTTATCTATGAAAGCTGAATATTGTGTTGTGGTTGTTGTATCAAGTGAAATTTTGTGGCTTCAATCACTCCTTTCAGAATTATTTTTTAAGGTTTCGAAACGTCCACTTGTTCTTTGTGATAATCTTAAGGTTACATATGTAAGTGCTAACCCTGTCTTCCATTCAAAAATGAAGCATTTGGAGATTGATTTGCATTTTGTTCAGCCAAAAGTAGCGGAAAGAAAACTGCAAGTGCAACATATATTTGCTAGTGAAAAATGGGTCGATGTCTTGACAAAACCCGTCACTAAGCCATCCTTCTTCAGCTGTCAAGACAAGCTATGTGTTCTTTCTATTATACCTAGCTTGAGGGGATGTAAGGGATAAAGATAAGAGAGTTTCATGATATCAACTACATCTTGATAACTACGGGTTATAACAATATTTAGTTAGCTACAAACTCTTCATTATGAGCGTATTGTTATTGTATTGTTATCTCATATCTTGTAAATTGTATATATACATGTATTGTGAGTCATCAAATATAATAACTTTATCTATTTTCTTCAAACTCTTGTAGATTGTAGGTTGGATTGTGAATTTTAGAAATAAAGTCAGAAAATTAATTTTGAGTGGGCCGAAAATTAAAATTTTTTATATAGGTACAAAATAAATTTATAATTCTATTTAAGCAAAAAATTTAATTGAAAAATCATAATGTAAACAAGTAAATATAACTTGATTTTGGAAAATTTAAATTTTCTGGTGAGTCAAAATACTAAGCTAATAGAAATTTTAGGTGGGTCAGGTAATTTTTACTAAATTAATAAAATGTTTAGTATATATCGTATTTTTTAAAAAATATTTTTAAGTATATAATATTTTTGAAAAAAAAAATTTTATCATAATAAAAATGAAATTTTTTCTTGTTTTTTGGATATTTTTATAAAAATTTTAAAAAAATTATGGGTGGCCCAAACCTACTTAAGGCTGGACTACCTTTGACACCGGTGAATTTCAATTTATAATTGAAAAAATTTAAAAGTTGAGCAAATTAGATTCTTGAAAATTTTAATATTGTTCGAACTCAAGTTTTACCATATAAGAACATATCTCCATACGAATTGAGTATGGTTCCACGAGAATCTTTTTGAGTCTCAAATCAAGATGTTATGTTGTGTTAAGTGAGAAAAAAGCTGAGAAAGTTAAGGAATTTATAAATAAAATTTGGAAGATTGAAAAAAAAATTAAAAAAAAAATGAGAATATTACTTTTACCTTAGTTCTTAAATATATAAATATATATTAAAGTAAAGAGAGAAGGTCTCATTTTCTAGGTTTTACAGAGAGAAACTCATGTTATTTTCTCGAATAATTTTTTTTTCTATTTTTCGTTTTGCTTATAATTTTATTATTTAATGATATTCATATTTATTTTTTGAACAGATTTATTATTTTTTTTTTGTTTTTCTTTTGTGATTTGTTTATTTGTTAATTTTTTTAATCTTTTTTACAATGAATCTTTATTTTTTTATTATTTTATTATTTGGTCGATAGTGTAATTAGAATTGCAAATCTTATTCTTGACATTTGTTAATATTCATATTAAATTCGCTTAAAATGTGAAATAATTTTAACTAAAAAAATAAAAAAATTAAAAATTCGAATAATGAAAAAAAAAAATAAAAAGGACAAAAGAGTGGAAGAATAATTTTCAAGTAAAAGAATTTAAAAATTATCAGTAAGAAAAAATGTAAAATAAAACAGTGGAAGAAGCTTCTCTGTCTCAGAGCCAACTTCGATTGTGGATTATAAGCTCACCACGCTTCCATTGTGCCACTTCGATGGCTGGTTTATTTGTACAAAATTAATTTATAATTTTAACAAAGATCATTGAACCCATACACAAGCGAATTGCATTTACCTGCAAGTTTATTACTCCATAGATGAAGTGCTAATAGGAAAGAGTGAAATGCTTGCAGCCGTTAATGAGAACTGAAGAAATTTTTAATGTATTCATGTTATAGAGAAAATGATCAGAAAGCCTTAGAAAACAATACACATTTTTGGTTTAGATAGATTACATCATCATTACAAACTTTAAATGACATCTCTGCATCAGAGTAGCTCAAAAAACAAGTTATGGGTTACAAAACAAATAATTATTATATATCTCAATCATCATCAACATATATAGTTTCTTGCTGAAACAGGCCACCAAACAGTTTCTTGACTTCTGTCTTTGACTCTGCCTCTTTAGCCTTTGCTTTTGGATTAGGTTCCTCTTTTGGTTTCAAGGATGGAAATTTCGGCATAGGTTCTTTAACAACAGCTTTCTGGCTAGGGAGAGAACGAGCCTTTGCTTGTCCCCTCACAGTTGCAATCTGAACATTCGATTTTCCATTTGTTGTTTGAATTGCAGTTGATAACTGAGTACCAAGTTTCTCCCAAGAGAAGCCTGCACTGATGTCCTTCGCTCTACTTAACAGGTTTTCCACTGAAGTTCCTGCAGCCCCTGCCTTTTCTTGGGCTTCTGCAGCTAGATTAGCTGCTTTAGCTCCTTGTTCTGAAAGCTCTTTCACTGCTTCTTCGAGCTTCTTTGCTTTATTGGCTGCTTCTTGAGCTTTCTCAGCAGCTGCCCTTGCTTCTTCCTCAGCTTTTGCCTTGGCAATAGTTTCTGCATAAACTTTTCTCCTCCCATCTTCAGGTATGGCACTAAATGCGATCATCATTAACAAGATTAGCAAAAAATATTATTTTCTGCAATACAGTAAGTTGCAATCTATTGCTAAGAGCTTATTTCACATTGAGGTTGAAACTGCATTTCCTATATACATGACTCTCATTTAACTATTTGGAAGTGTTATTTAAATGTTTTAAAATTCTACGACGAATTTGTAAAATTTATCTTAAAAATGAACTTTTGGAATCTCAACTCTTCAGCATTGTATTTTCTCAACAGCAGTTCAAACAATAATGTCAAACAAACTCTAAAGAAAATAACCATAATTACAATTTACCTGAAAAGCTCATTCACAGACTTTGAAGGTGCTGATGGATTAGTAAAAACCTCTACTACCTATTTTAGAATGCAAATATAAGCCAACCATAAGAGTCAAGTCATTTCACAACCAGTCAAAATTAGAACATCTTAGCTCTGCAAAATAATTGTACCTTATTTTCAGCAACTGCTGTATTTGAGAAAACATCTGCCACTACTGATGCTATCTGAGACTTTGCTACCTAAATATGATAATTCAATGCATAAAGAAGGATAAGGAACACAAGGAAAAGCAAAAAATTTATATATATGAAACAAGAAAAATAAAGAGGTTAAATAAATTAATGAAACAGAAATAATTGCATACTTTACATTACTTTGTAGTCGTTTGAACCGATGCTTCCTTCAGCTGACACAACAACATTATAAGATCGTTCTGGTGAAAAATCTTCTGTCAAACTTGTCTTGATGAAAGTATAGCTAGCATCTGTTTGGATTACTTCCTGCAGGAACTCAGGTATGCTCAATGGCTGAGATTGCGAAAACAAGTTGTTAAAGAATGATGTGAAGCCATCAAGAACATTGTAAGTCGAAGCGCTAGTAGTGTTCGAATCGTAGATTATTGCAACATGATCGACTCCTGATAGCTGAGCAGCTTGGATTACTTGCAAGGCATCAAATGTAGAGACCTCAGAGGTAGGACCATTCTCTGTAGGACCAATTGTGACCACAACTTTGCTTGCATTACCAATTGCTTTGGCAATTGATTCTGCATCTTTGAAAGAGGATTGAACAGCATTGAGGCGCCTTGACTCTTCTTTGGATATGATCTGTGACATGCATATCCATTTAGCAGCAAGAAATATTCTATAAGAAATATAATCTGTGCTATGCATATCCATTTATATACTACAAGGGCACATTTAACATATAAAATGTTGATTCCCTTCATGTAATCACATTTTTAATATTCTATAATAGTTTATTCACTTTTATGTAATTTAGCTGCAATTTCCTTCAATTTTTATGATTATAATTGTCAACCAAACACAACTGTATATGACATTTTCCCTTTAATCAAAATAGAAATGCCTTCTGTTTTCTTCCTAGAGTTATATCAAATACAGACTGAAAAACAATGTGACAAACCTTGTACTCCACACCGAACCGAGCCAACTCCTGAGCAGCTTCAAGCTCAGGAACTCCAGCTCTAACACTGAAACCTTCGCGCAACAATGCTTGTGCAATCCGAATACCTGCCTGACCAGTAGCACCAGCCACAAACACGGTTCCTGGATCCTTTCTTCTAGGAAATGACAATCCTGAAGCTGGTTTACTCACAACAGGTATCAAAGACTTGATATCAGGTGCCTTTCCAAAGTTGAAATTAAAAGGATTTGAATTCCCTGAACCATCAGATTGGTTCCCTTCTGATGAAGCGCTGTCATCTTTAGGTTTGCCAAGCTGAAATGGAGAGAAGGGTCCTGCCCTTTTGGCAAAGACTCTGAGTCTTGAATGAGGTGCGGTGGTTAAGAGAAATGAATTGGAGGTGAGAGTTGGAGCCATGAAAGAAGGGCAAAAGAGAAGTTTCTAAAAATGGTGACTCTCTCTCTCTCTCCCCTGCAAGTCTTTGTTGCTTTGATAGTCTTTCAGCTATCACACTATATCCATTTGTCTTACAATTGCTGTTTGGTATGGACATTATCTAGATGTAGAGGTAAGGTACAGCTAGCAAATGGAATATAGCCACGTATCCATATGCTATCTACTAGAGAGTTAGACACCAGACATTTTGCTGAGCTTAATTGTTTTTGAGCCTCTTAGAAAATGACATAAAGGAAAGTTGATTGATGTAGATACACTTAATTTTGGATAATTTTTTTCAATTTTTCTTAAAATCTTGAATCGCCATATGATAATAACCACATATATGGGATTAAATACAAGACAATAAATTCACTGCTCTTTAGTTATCAGAAACAAATTTTGGCTTTAAGATCATTGAAAAATGTTCACTCAAAATGCCATTAGATTCCACTACCACAGTAACAACAATCCTAAGAGGATGGAAGCAGCCTTAGGTCTATTTAAGATTTTTGTTGAAATTATTTTTCTCTAAAAAACATCATTTTAATTGTAGTTGAGAAAAGCATATTTGACACTTTTATTATTAGAACATATAAAATTCATTTTAAAAACAAATTTTAATGCCCCAAGTTTTCAACAAAATGTTTTTCTAAAAAGTAGCTTAAACAACAATTCCAAACATCAGCTCAAACAATGCTAAACTTGGTCCAAATATCTCACCCATGATACGACTAATTGTCATATTTCCTCTAAACAAATTTAATATAACACAGACCGTAAATGCTGCACTTCGGCCACCAACACAATTGACGCCTACCATCACGGTTTTACACCTACCAAGTCAGTCTCAGCTTCCATTTTGCTCCTATATAAAATGCATGTCAAATTTTAATAGAAAGCACGAATCTCAAAATTGTCGCTTCCTCAACCTGACCATAAAGCTGCTAATGCCCAGAGCAACCCGAGATGTCAATAATCAACAACTCGGAAAGTTAGCAATCATGTGAGAACCACAAATAGGCAAAAGAAGTGCTAGAAATTATGAGCAAAATCCATCAAAGATTATAGAAAGTCATCAGCCACATTTAGAAATAATGTAAATTTCAAAACTACTAATACCAAACCCCAAAGCGTCAAGTATGAGCAGAAAATTGTCGATTCAAATTTAAAATTGAACAGAATTAATATGGTTCCTAAAATTCTCACAATTCTCCAAGGTAACATTGCATATTACACCACAAAATTGATTGAAGACCATGCTAAAAAACAAGAACCATTAATCACAGGCATACAAAGTCATGCAAAGAGGCCCAATTAACAATGTAAATATATTACAAGACAAAATAAAAATAGAAATTTTGCCTGAGCAAAAGTTGCCAGTGTCAGTAAGTATACCAATAGGGCAATATAACAAGTAATACAATTCAAAATAAGAAACCTAAAACTAGCTTTAATTCATCTTTTGTGATTCTAGAGTATATATTAGGTCCTACCTAAAACGATAACGAGGGTAAAAACAAATCAGTCTGAACATTGTCCCCATACTGTTGAGTATTTGCCTCACAAAATGTTTACCAAAATACAGAGATCTGAAACAATACCCCCTCTTGTGATCAGCAATAGCAAAAAGAAACCAAACTTAAAAATCCCATGAACACAAACCTTCAACAAATAGCAATTAAAATGGCTCTAAAACCACCACAAAACGGTAAGCAATACATTCCAAAAGTCAACCCCAGTGCACATGAATAAGCTATACAAGAGCACTATCAACATTTCATTCATGCAGCACCTCTAATAAAACCTAGTATTACCCAACCAAATTCCCATAAATCAGTCTCAATTCTATCATTCCAAAAAATTTTATTGCACTGAAGTATATTATCGCACATCGATCACAAACTATTATGGACCTCACCTCAAAAGAGAGAGAAACAAGGCAATGCCACTGAAAATCAGCAAGCTAAACCCAAAAACTAACACCCATATGTTGGTCTATAGCCATAAATTATGACACTTCCAATATTTATAGCTATCAATAAAAATTTTAAAAAAAGAAAAAGATTATAGTACTAAGTAACCAATTCTCTATCTGAAAATAAATATTCCCATGCACCAAAGATGGTCAAAACCAATAAGCTCATTTGGAAGTTGGTGATCAACTCCTCAAATTGCCCAGAGGTAATAGCCATACAATCTCATAGAGATGTAACTATTGCATTTGCAGCATACAAACATGAGAAGGCCATCAAATAAACTTTGCAGATATCAGGATAAGACGAGCGCCAGAACAATAGCACCATGGTGAATCTTAGAAAACAAAGTCCCAGGAACAACCCTCAAGCTGCCAAATATACAGAAGTTAAACCAAAATAAAGTGAGAAACCACCCACCAAAAACCAAGCAGATTCACCAATATATAGTTACTGTAAAGGAGACAGTAAAGAATGAAAGCACTTCACCTGAATTGCTGATCGAAATGAAGATCTGCACATTGTCTGCTCAAGCAAGTCATCTAATTGACAATAATTTCATCTACCAATTGGACCAGAAAGCCAATTTTAGTATCAACCACACATTAGTTGAACTGACAAGACCTGTAGGCTTACTATTTGCAGCGAGAAACAAAGCTCACTTAATATTACAGACCTGATTCTCATATTACTGAAATTCATATATTGCAACATAGAAGCTAATAAGACATGTTACATTAATAAATGCAATAATTATAAAGACAAATTACAAAAAACAAGCATCACAAAGACAATAAGATGCTTCAACATCCACATATCCCTGTTAATAGTTGTTTTCATAATTTCAAAAATAATAAAAATAAGATCCCCAACTAAGGGAAAACAATTATTACCAGAAAATCTAGCAGCAAGATCTGCATAAAGTTGCACTCATGAGAAAAGCTCAGGAAATCCTCATTTATCCATTTCAGCTGCCAGCAGTAAACAGACTACATTAAATAGTTTCCAATATAAAACAACTCCCATTTAAAACAAAAGTTCCTAGCAAATATGTAAATAACAACTTAACAAAATAAAATGATAACATTCATTGCAGGCAACAATTTAGCGACTAATGCCCTTCTTTGCTTTAAGTGATTCGAGAGCCTTCTTCCTCAACTCAATCTCCAGTTTCTTCTGCTCAGAATGTGCATCTTCACTGTCACTTGGATGAGAATCCCTCCTCCCTGCATGTTCATCAGAAGAAGAATTATCACTTAGATCTTTCAATTTCAGCTTCTCTGCACGCCGTTCTTCCTTTCTACGACGCCGTTCCTCGCGACGTCGGCGCCTTTCCTCCTTGCGAAGTTTCTTTTCTTCCTTCCTCCTCCTCTTGGCCTCTTTCTTCTCCTCAATTTCTGAATCATTGCCGTAATCATCATCTGAAGCCACTTCTTCCCTACGTGATCTTTTATGCTTTCGCTTTTCCTTATTCTCAGTTTTGCGCTTTTCACTTTCCTCTGAACCGGAATCAAATGCACCGCCACCATTACTGTGATCAGCTTTTTCAACCAACATTTGCGTAGTTTCTGATTTATGGCGTCTATCACTGTCCTTAACATTGTTTGTACGAGAACGCTTTTTCTCATCAGATTTTTGGCCCTCTCCTGCATGAGATATTTGTTGTCTCTCCCCCAGCAAATGGTCCTTGTGCCCCTCCAGCTCAGGAGTTTCAGGATAAGCCTCTTTTCGAGAACCCTTGTCACTGTCAGGAACATATTGAAATCTAAAATCTGTCAGGTAACATATACACATCAATTGATAAAACAAGCAGGAAAGGAATTGAACTAGAAAAGAAAATTATACCTCTTTATTTCATGGTCTTTCTTCCTTGATTCCATAATTTCAAGATGGTTCTGAGATTCAGTATCCCGATGACCTACCACTCTTTCAGGAGAGTGCTCATCCTTTGAATGGACCTTGACAGGAGAACCTTTCTGCTTATTGGTGATGGATAAATGCATATTTCGCTTAAGTAAAGACCTGGATTTATGATCTCTGCTCTCCCATAGAAAGAAAAAAAATGAAAACAGATATTAAAAATAAAAAATAAGTACCAACTGGAAAAGCAAATTAATCAGAACAATTGACACGCAAATCAGGACCAAAACAATTTTATGAATCATCAGAAATTGTCAAATTCAATTCTAACCGATCAAGATCAATATCTTCTTCCTCTCTGCTGGATTCAGGACTTTTTCGATGAGATTTCTGCTCCCTTAGCTTCTGTGGAGGGCTTAAGTTTTCATCATGTGTGATTTTCCCCCTTATTTTCCTTACAGGGCTTGCAGATGGACTTGAAGACCTATAATAGCAGCCAAAATGAGATAATATACGTATATACATGGCACAATGTCCAAAAAAGTGATCAAAGATCATAGAAAACATCAGATGTCCAAGTATTGAATGAACTATTAAAGCACCTTCTATCTTACCTATTTCTCCCCCCTCTTCTTTTAACAGGGCTCTCATAAGGACTTGTTGACCTTCAAATCAGCTCAAACCATGTAAACATATATATTTTGAACATTCAACTAGAGAATAAAATAAGCTTATCAGAGCCAAAAGTATTGACTTAAATTATTAGTACCTCCTGCCCTCACTATAATTCCGAGTCCTTGTAAGCAGCGGAGATTCTGACTGAACTGGAGACCTCACTGGTGAAGGAGACAGAGATGACAATTTATCAAGCAAATCCTTCCGATCCTTAGTGTCTCTTTGTGGTGATCTCAAAGAATTAGAGGGTCGAAGTGGCACAGGAGGTGATTTATCCTGCATACTGAACACAAATTTTGCACCAAAATGCTGTCAATGTACTAGGTCCCAAATGTAAATAAAATTAGGTAAGAGGAAGGTCCCAACAGGATTATTAACATACCTAATTCTTTCCCCAGGAGATTGCACAAGTGACCTCCTATGTTCGTTTGAAGATCTTACAGGTGAAGGGGACCTATGCTGGACAGGAGAAAGAGAACTTGATCCATAAGGTGAAGGAGATCTCCTACGGGTAGGAACTGGTGATCTCCTGCGGGCGGGAATTGGTGACCTATGTCTCGGAGATGGAGAACGCCGACGAGGAGTTGATGGTGATCTTTGATACCTCCGGCGGTACGGAGAGGGTGATCTACGTCGTGGAGGAGATCTACGACGCATGGGAGAGGGAGATCTGCGCCGTACAGGTGAGGGAGACCTGCGTCTAACAGGTGATGGTGATCTGCGCCTAACAGGTGATGGTGATCTGCGCCTAACAGGTGAGGGCGATCTTCGCCTCACAGGTGGCGATCGGCGCCTCAAAGGTGAGGGTGATCTTCGGCGTCGAAGGGGCAAAGGAGATCTACGGCGTCGAACAGGTGAAGGTGATCTACGGCGTCGAACAGGTGAAGGTGATCTACGGCGTCGAATAGGTGAAGGTGATCTACGGCGAACTGGTGAAGGTGATCTGCGTCGATATGGAGAACGCAATCTATGCCGCATTGGAGATGGTGATCTGCGACGTGAAGATGATCTAGATCTTTGCCTCGAATACAATGATCTCCTCCTCGTGGGAGAAAGGGAGCCACGAGAATACCTCTGATGAGGCGTAGATCTTTTTTCTGGTGAGTGGTACACCCTATCAGAAGAAATAGATTGCCTTCGTGCTTCTGGTGATCTCAACAGACTCCTCGACTTGTGTCTCTCACTGAGATAAATATAAACTGCATAAGATGCTACAGTTTAAAAAATAAAGAAACACATAATTCATAAACGTAAAAAGTTATTCCTACAATCCCCCACTGAATGTGATGTTTAGAAAGTCTTCTATCTAATTTGCTAAATGATCACAGGCAATTTAACATACAAGCCCAGTACTAAAATAAATAAATAGGCAAAAAATTTAAAATGCGAGCCAAAGAAATGAATGGTAAGAATTGGATATCACTATTAGAGCTTATATGACACACCGTGAAAGACTTCTTGAATTTGAAAATGACCTGCTGTTCCGAGAAGGTGAGCCTCTGCAGAAGACACCCAAAATATAGTAACAAAGCATGTGCAGACATAACCCAAAAGGTACAAACAACCTTTATTATTGCAAGAATAATTACCTTGGAGATGATGAACGATCAACTGAATGGGGAGATCTAGAAGACCTGCAAGGCTTTGATCATTAAGTGAAAACGAAACTCAAAACATTTCCTACATCCCAACACAAGAAGTACTGACAAGGAAAACTTCAATCCAATGGAGCTTACTCTATTTTTTAAAACAATTCATATTAACCAACACAGATCCTATGCTTGACTATAACCACTTTCATTTAAATATTTCATGGACAAAAGCTTTCGTTATATTATACATTATTGAGCGTTTTGGGTGGGTAGATGTAGTGTAACGCTGTCAATTAAGCACTTGTTGGATTGCTTTACCTACACCATGGCTCATGCAGTCAGAACACTCCAATTTATGTAGGGATACCAATCAAAGGGTGGTCCAGAGTGAAGAGAAGCAGGACTTTGGTCCTGTAGAATGTAGAAAAACTGGCTGCCCCAATTTGGATATGAAGCAGCTGTAGCTGAGGAAACTGTCAACTAAATTGTTAAGAGACTACCATGAACCTAAAACAATTCAAATTTATGGACCGATCTTGAGCTTAACTAAAAGAAAATCAGGCGATTGCTCACATATGGGAGAAAATCCAGATCCATAATCCATTGTTCAATAAAAGATAAAACACCAAAATTCTACGATGATGAATGTTAATATCAACATAAATAAAGCTTGCATTCCTAACCAAAGACATCTGCCTAATTCCAAGCAAGCATAAGAGCATAACATGCTTGTTTTCTATATTGTCATGCAGAAGCATTTGTAATTGCATCATTGTTGATCCTAGGCAACGATTATGCTGCATTTTCAACAGATACTATGATCACATATTTAACATGTTTCTTAACCACCTTATGCCCCCATGTCCAGATATCAATCCACAAACCTATTAAAGAAGTTTTTCAGGTTTTGAATTAATCAATTAGGAAAAATGGAAACAGTAGGCATTGCTACAATAAATCCAAAAGGAGAACACCTAACCCGTTTCTTCCTCTCATGCCATTCCTCTTTTCAGTTACTCTCTCATCTTCAAGATCACCAGTTGAAACCTTTGGCATATGCTTTGAAGCTGGATCCACAGCAGCAACATTGGCCTTTGTTTCAGCCCCGCCGTCCTACAGTAGTTTGAGGTAAAGGACATGAACCCAAATAATTGCAGAAGCTAGCTGAACGCCATGAAAACACAAGCTAAGTTAAAACCAAAAACACAACTCTAGCTAATCTAACTCCGGCATGAATGAGTTAGCATTACCATCTTCTTCAATCTCTGCAGCTCCTGTTCTTTACTCTCCTTCTCTTTCTTCTTCTGAATTTCATTTGTTATCCTATCCACTTCAGCCTGCAAACCACATTTTATCATTGTTAGAAAAGAGCATTCCCAGTACTACTAAGACCTATATCATGATTTAAAAATATTTCAAACCTGCTTCTTTCGGGTTTCCTCTTCTTTGGCGTCCAAGAACTGCTGAGGAACACCACTTTCATTTTTCTGTGCACTGAGAAGAAGCGTCCAAAGCTCTTTCATAAACTTCCCAGTGTTTTTCTCCATAAATCCTGTAAGCGATATTTGAACCTCCTTCCCATTCACTTCCTGCGTGAGAATTGAAAACACACCACACTTAAAACAAAAATGGGCCATGCTATGAACTTAAAAGTGCCAAAACCTAAGCAAATTCCTGAAATAGACACCAAGACTAGAACATCATTCCTGAGATCAGCTGGAATTGGAAAGTGATAGGTTTTGCAATGCAAATTAAGTCAATTCCTAAAGGCAAGTATACATACAACTATATTAGTAAAGACCAGGGAAAACAAAAAGGTCTCATATTCAAACAAATACACCATTTTCTGAAAACCAAAAACAACGAAGTTAAATATTGAAGTTCAATACCTTTGCATCAAGGAGACCATAAATAAAGTTTATAAGAACTTCATCTTCAAACCCAAGAAGCTCTGTCACCCTAGTAGCAATCCATGGTCTAATAACATCCATCTTCACTTTCCTCATATCCACCTAATAAGCGCGCACATACAATTTATACCAACAAATAAGACAACCCCAAAAGAAGCTTGCTCAATATTTAGCCAAACCCAGTTCCAAATTTCAAAACAAAAACAATAAGAACTAAATTAATCTACA
Organism: Aleurites moluccanus; assembly: GCA_948193065.1. Classification (NCBI taxonomy): domain Eukaryota; kingdom Viridiplantae; phylum Streptophyta; class Magnoliopsida; order Malpighiales; family Euphorbiaceae; genus Aleurites; species Aleurites moluccanus. The sequence continues at coordinate 1,677 of CANXYC011261073.1, read as the reverse complement.
AAAAACGAACCAGATGATCCAATTCAGGAGCAAACTTCTGCGATTTCAATAACTTAGCTTGCTTGTTCGAGAATCGAGTGTCTTGATCGGCAGAAGTACCCTAAAAATACACAATTCGAACTTGTTATCTAGAACTGAAAATTTTGAGTTTAGATCTAATAAGAAAAAGAGAATTTCTCATAGGAAAAGAGACTTACCCGGAAAAACCCACCCGACATTTTTTAGCGTTTTGGTGAAAGATGATGTGAATTAAGAAAGAATTGTTGTGCGATAAAAGGCAGAGTGACTGTGAGAAGTGTAATTGTGAAAACTGAAAAGGAATTTGGAGATTACTCCATTTATTGAGTACTATGAACTAAATTACAGTAGTTTAGAGCTATGTATGGCTATGGCCTCTCGCTCACTTTATCGATACTTCAACTCTCTGTAGATTCTCGGGTAAAGCTGATGCGAGTGGGAGAGAATGATAGTATACCATATTATGACTATTTTGCCCTAATGCCCTTTTTTTCTCTCTTTTTTTTTAAATGTGAAATTTAATTACCAGTTTACCCCTTTTTCCTGCTTATAAATTAGGGTTTATTTGATTTTTGGTGAAAACTATTATAAAAATTTGGGTTAATTGTGTTATGAAAATAAAAAAAAATAATGATAATTAGAACAAGAATAAAAATAAGAATATAGAAGAGAAAATATTCTATTATTTTTTTGGTATATATTACAAAATAATATGAACTCTCATTTATAGAGTTCATTTTCGTCATATGTTACAATATATAAAAATAAACCATAAATTACAACATAAATGGTATAATAAAATTAAACTTAATTACAAAAACTTATGAGTAGTGGGATAGATGAATGGATATCCACATTTATCTATATATTTATAACACTCCCCCTTGGATGTCCATCTTTACAAAGAATATGCCTCATTAAAACCTTACTAATAAAAACCCAGTGGAAAAAGAAAAAACTAGTGAAGGAAAAAGAGTACAATATTCCCGCATTGCAAATGGTATACTGCCTCATTAAAAACCTTACCAAGAAAACCCAATGAGACAAAACTTTTGGTTAAGGGAAAAAGAGTACAATATTAAACTCCCCCTATTTGCAATATCACTAAAAATCTTTAAGGCGCCACATTTCAATATTGTGAACAAATCTGTTAGATTGTCACTTGAATGAATTTATTGAACATCAATTTCACTACTCTTTTGTAATATATTAGTACGCCTATTATATAAGATATGGTATTTCAGGACCAAAAATTTATTTATTATATTCTCTAACTGAAAAAAGTTATTATTCACATTAAGTGACCGAACAACCATTGAACTATTCAATGAATGTGTTTTGTATATAAAATTATAAATGAACTTTTTGTGTATAAGTTAATTGATAAATAAAAATTTCTTTTGCCAAATATTCAATTTGTAATCGAGACATAATTTTATTTTTTCAAAATAATACATCTCAAATTTTTTTTTCAAATAATATGTTACTTTTGGAAGTTCTTCAAGAATTCCAATGATATTCAAATCATCAATATATACAATAATTATGGCAAATTTATATACAAATTTCTCTATAGTATTGCTTTTATATTATACTTTGAATAAGTATTCACTAAAACGATTTTACCATATGGGCCCAAATTGTTTTAATTCATACAAA
>CANXYC011261010.1:0-16836 GCA_948193065.1 Aleurites moluccanus | reverse complement strand
GTTTTATTATCCATTTACTATCTTATATTGATTCTATAAGCCACATTTGATTTGCCAATATTTCATGATCATTTACTGCATTTTTATACATGTGGATTCACTGAGTATTTTTATACTCACCCCCTTCAGTGGTTAACATTTCAGGTCAGCAGTGAGGACCATACTCCATTGGCATCTCATTCTCGCCGTGGAAGTTTTGATAGTACTATGTAAATTCCAAATCTAAAGTATATGTAAATAATGTACATAATATAGGTTTTATGGTATTGTAACTAAGTTTGGCATGTATGTATTGTTTGTTTCATCCTTTTATATAAGTTACATTTTGGAGATATAATTAAATATTTTGAGATTTGAGATTGTGATCTGTTGATCAGATGTTGTTATTGAGTTGTTGTGAAGATCCAGAGGGATCCTTGTTATTGAGATAGTTATGGGAGTATATAGTTGAAGTGCTTGTTTATGTTTTTAGCAGTTGGGCATGCTCCTTATACAAAGGAGATGCTGCCTAATTTTTCATAAGATTTTTAAGCCATTTTGAGCTTATTTGTGTACTGTATGCCATATAGTATAGTTTTGTGGGTTCTTCATGGTACTGGTAGCATAAGAATCACCCGTACCCTAGGACCGTCATGGCTCCCAAGTTGGGCTGTGACAGGGTCGCTGCTTCTGTCGCCCTTAACCTCAGACAGGTTTAGCTTCAGAAAGCTAAACATAGATACACCACCCTCCTCTATAACTCAATGACCTCCCTGTATAGCAGGCTCTCTAAGAACCCCTACTAGCTGCACAGAAGTCGGTGTAACTGGTATTGCCTCTGGTGCCATAGGTGGGGGCACTGCTACTGGAACTAGTGGTGGCTGTACATTCTGACGTTCTCACCTCAAATCTGCTAAATCCTTTTATAGCTCCATCAATCCTCTCATCATCTTAACTCTCTAAGGATCATCACCCCTCTCTGTAACCTTTGTAGTCCATCGAGATCTGGACGGACCCTCTAAAACTAAATACTCTCTGACTAGCGACTCATTAGAGGCTACCTCTGCCTTTCTGGTATCTCTGTCCCTATCATCGGACATCTCTGTAATCTATTGAGAAAACAGGAAACACACTCAGTATATCACAACAACACATAATACTAACATATAACTGACGATAACAGCAAAAGTCGACAAAGTAAATCCTATGCTCAATGGTTTACTTAATTCTACCCCATTTTGTACTTATTCACTATTCCTTTGTAATTTAGGTACTATTCATCTATAACCTAAAACTCTGATGTCCGTAACCTAGAGCTCCGATACCACCTCAGTCATGACTAGTTTTCAGATCGTGATGGTCCTAGTATGCGAGAGATGCCAATGGCGACCTACACCCGTAGAATCCAGTATCACATGCATAATCTATAACCATCAACTAATTATTCGTTTTACTTAATTACAGATATTGATGGACTTCGAGATCATATAATAAGAGAGGCTCATTATTCTTCATATATTGTACATCTTGAAATTACAAAGATGTACTATGATATGAAGGATGTTTATTAGTGGCCTAATATGAGAGGTGCATAGCTAGATTAGTTTCTACTTGCTTAGCCTGTCTGCAACTTAAGTTTGAGCATTAGATACTATCTGGTTTGCTTCAGGAGATAGAGTTGCTAGAGTGGAAATAGGAGCAGGTTACTATAGATTTTGTAGTCGGTTTACCGAGGACTGTACGGGGTTATAACTCCATATGGGTTATTGTGGATAGATTGATAAAATCTGCTCATTTCCTTGAGGTTAAAACTAGTTATTCAGCAGCTCAATATACACAGCTCTATGTGGATAAGATTGTATGGCTTTATGGAATGCTACTGATGATTATATCGGATAGGGGTACACAGTTTACTTCTCGATTTTGGAAGAAGTTCTAGGAGGCGATGGGTACTCAGTTACAATTCAGTATTACTTTTCATCCACTAACCGATGGATAATCAGAGAGGACAATCCAGACATTACAGGATATGTTTAGATCACGTGTTATGGATTTCAAAGGTAACTGGGATCAATATCTGCCATTGATTGAATTCTCCTATAATAACAATCACCATTAGTTGATTAGTATGGCTTCATATGAGTCATTGTATGGTAGGAAATGCCGATCTCCGGTATATTCGGTGTAACCGAGTGAGAAATAATTGGAAGGCCCAAAGTTGATAAATGAGACAATAGAAAAGATACACATCATTAAAGAACGGATGAAGACCACTTTCAGTAAACAGAAGAATTATGCAGACCCGAAGCAGAAAGATATACACTTTGCAGTTGGTGATCATGTATTCCTTAAAATCTCACCTAAAAAAGGTGTGATGAGATTTGGGAAGAAAGGGAAACTATCAACAAGGTATGTGGGGCTATTTGAGATTCTTAAGAAGATCGGCAATGTTGCTTACAGATTGTCTCTTCCACCTAATTTGAGCCACGTTCATCTGGTATTTCATATTTCAATGCTATGAAAGTATGTGTCTGATCCATGTCATGTATTGGAAGTACAAGATATTGGTGTTAATAAAGATTTATCATATGAGGAGCTACCAGTTCAAATTGTTGATTGATAAATCAGGTAGTTGCGAAATAAGGAAATACCAATGGTAAAAGTGCTTTGGAGGAATCAATCGATGGAGGAGTGTACCTGGGAGAGCGAACAAGATATGAAGACCAAGTATCCATTCATGTTCCAACATTGAGGTACTTATTTATTTTAAATTTGAGGAATAATTTATTTGAAGGGGGTAAAATGTAATACCCTAGAAAACTACCATAAGAACATAAAAATATAACTAGATATCTTTAATACCACAATAAACATAACAGTAGATAGTGGGATGGAATAGTAGACAACAAATAGATATAACGAATTTTAATAACTGATGAAGTATTAATTCAATAATGAATAGACTCAATTAATTGCTAAAATATACAGAGAATGATAGAGTGTAACACTCAAGAATTTTTAAACCTCAACCGGGTGCCTTTTGTGATACTGTCTCACAAAATGCTGGTGTTAATTACATTGCTCGGGGAAATAGCAGTCTGACTAATTTATGAATTTATGACCCAAACCTAGAGGGATTAAGTTAGTTAATTTTATGTGAATTTTGGGTAAAAGGAAAGTGTTGAAAAATATTTTGCAATATTGAATATAAGAGTAATGGTAAAATCGTAATTTATGACAACTTTGAGGGTAATTATAGAAATCGACAGTCTGGAATCCATAAATGACCCATAACTATTTTTAAATGATAGAAAAACCTAAGATAAGGCATTTCACTCCCCACACTTGTGGTTGAATCTAAACAGAATAGACATAATAAATTACAGAAAGTCTTCAGGTCAAAATGCAAATAAAGAAAATTTTAGGCCAAAGTGTAATTAAGTAAAGTTATGGTACCCATCTATTCTAGAAAGAAGTTGAGGTGGCCGGCCATGGTGGGGAAGGAGAGGATATTTGATAGCAAATAATTTAATTTATCTATTGAATTAATTGAAAAGGTGACAAATAAGCCAAAATCTAGAAAATTCTAGTATTTATCTTCATTTCTTTTTAAGTTGACTTTTGGTATATATAATGTAACACCTCAGCTTAAACCTAGAACTTGAACCATAAAGGGTAACCTAGGGGAAAATTTTTCCTTGACTTCAATTTGTGAATTTTTATGTGTTTACGCATGAAATTGATAGATATGCATGTTATATGATGTGTTTGAATGAATAGAGGGGCATTAAAAGCTGTTAGGAAGAAATCGGGCAAATTTGAGTTTTTGGTGAACTGGGGGCAAAATGGTCATTTCACACCCCTCAAGTTTTTATGGAATTAATATCATATTTGAAGGTAAAAAGAATATTAGGACATGAAAATAGTAGTTTTATGATTAAATGAATTATTATTGGAAAGTTAAAGCATGTAGAAAATAATCCCGGGCCAAGCTGCTCGGTTAGGGATTTCAATTGAGCTAAGGGCAACTGAGTCTTTTCCTTTGAAATATGGACTTATATGGTGTATGCAAACCTATGGTATCCTTATAGGCTCATCTAAATCTAACCATTGGATGAAAAGATGAAGAAATGGATGGTTGGATAGCTAGGTTTCACCATTTTTACTATAAGCCTAATGTATTGAATCACCAACTTGATATTTATTTGATTTTTTCCACCTCCATCCTCTTCCTTATCATTTTTACCAACCAAACTTTTCTCTTTCTTCTCCATCACTTTCGGCCACTATTGATGAATATCAAACCTTGTTGTTTTCTTTCATTTTTTGATATGAAGTAATTAATTTCATCATCCTAAACACAAATATAGCCTTAGATTCAAAGGAAAAACAAGAAAAAGTGATAAATCAAACCTTTGAAGTTTTGGAAGAACTATTTGGAAAGTAGGTGATTTTGAGATTCTTTTGGATTAATTGTGTTCCTAAGATGTTCTTTGATATTAATTGGTGACAAAAATGTGTTTAGGTTGGAAGAAAATCAAAAAGTTGAAAACCAAACCCTAATAGGAAAAGGTATAAATCAAAGTGTTGTTTTGATGGATTTTTTTGTTCAAATGATGTGTATTTGACGTGTTTAACATAAATTAGTGGTTATTTAATGGAAACAAAATCATTTGAGTGGAGAACTATGTTGGCCGAATGTGATTATGAAGGAATGATGGTTTGATGTTTGATGTTTTATAGGTTTAAACGATGGAATAGTGTATATTTGATGCATATGTATTGAATTAGTGGTTAAATGATGGAAAGAAATCCATTTGAATGGAGTTTCATTTTGTCCAAATGTGGTGAAGTATGAATGATGGTTTAGTGTTTTGATGTTAATAGGTTTAAATGGTTAAATGTTGTGTAAGTGGTGTATATTTATGTTATATGAATGAATGGTGCTGAAAAATGGATGAATGGAATGAATTCCATTTAGGTTAAAACATATTGAGTTTGTTAGTTTAATGTGTTAGGCTAATGCAATTTGAAAGGTAAGGTTTGAATATAGTTTAATGGTATAAGTAATGGAAATGTATAAGTTTAAATATGTAAAAGATGATTGATATAAATACTTAAATGGTAAACTTGAAATATGGTATATGTTTGATTTGGAATATCGAGTTAAGTGTATATGAGTTCTTAATTTGGTTTATAATTGATGAATATGTGAAATGTAGGTTAAATATGGTGATATAATGTGTTTATTGTATAAAGGAATGGAAAAGGGTAAATTGTGTAAATTGAGGCTTATGATGCATATTGAGTATGCTTTATGTCTATTGATATGTTTCTATGTGAATAATATGTTTTGTGATATTTTTACATCTTATCGGAGTGTTATATGTAGAAATAGGTGAACCGTCGAGTACTCCTGCTCGGAGTATCGAGCGACGGGCCGATTAGGGCTTTAAACAGTGGATTGAGGGCTAAAGTGGTTTAATTGCAATAAAGGTGAGTCTATATGTATAATCATGCATGATTTGCATCATATATCATGAAAAGTCATTTGGACTGACAAACCAACATTTGCTATCTTATAGTACCTACAGTGCATATTAGCCCGTAAATAAGCCCGCCAAAACAACCTAAAATGACCTAAACTTTGTCTGTCCATAAAATGAAATCCAGAAAGCTAATTGAGCCACCACTTGACCCAATCTTCTAGTCTTGACCTAAGCTTTAAAATGGTACCTCATGGTCCACCTAAATCTTTTGGTAATATAGTTAACTAGAAACTACTCAAAAATCCCAAAACAGACCCGTAACGGCGAGTGTCAGTTGCGGCAGCGCAACTGGGCCCCGTCGGACATATTTTTGACTTAAGCCAAACTTGTTCTATTATTCATTATAAATATATGTATGATTGTTCTAAAGATATATGAGATGTATTTATGCTACATTTATTGTTATATGGAGACACACCCATATGAAATTATAACATGACTACCTCGATGGTGTAGTGAAAAATTTCATCGACCGTGTGCTCACTGATGTTAATTAAATTGATCCTTGCTAGGGAAGGTGTAATATTCTCTAGTATTAATTAAATTGACCCATGCTAGGGAGGGTGTAATATTCTCTAGTCGAAGAGGCTGATCCCCTTTGTGTATAATGATTTATGCACTTTATTATAGTGCCTATTACAGACAGTACGATTACACTTATTGCTGAACCCAATCCCGTTATATCATATATGCGTTTATTCGTACACTGAATACTTATATGGATATATTTATATATGGATACTTATATGGATATATTTATATATGGATACTTATATGGATATATTTATATATGGATACTTTTATGGATATATATATATATATATGGATATTTATATTGATGATTACTACTGGATATTATTATGGATACTTGTCTCATTTTTTACTGGTTACCTTATATTGATTCAACAGGCCATATATTAGCAACCATGGTATTATGAGCATCTACTCCATTTTTATACATATTGATTTACTGAGTATTTTTATACTCACCCCCTTAGTGGATTATATTTTTCAGGACTGCAGTGAGGTTTGAATTCCATTGGCACCTCCTATCCTCGCCTTGGAATTGTACTACTTTTATCATGTAATAATCTAGTCTCAAAAGTATATATGTAAATATTAAACAATATAGAGGTTCTATGGTATTGTAACCTAAGGAGTGGCATGTATATGTGTGTGATTATATTTCTATGGTTTTGCATATATATATATTATGCTATGTATGGATATTGTTTGATATACAAATATATATATTGAGTTGTTATTGGAGATTCAGAGGGATCATTGATGAGAAAGATATGAGTATTGATGATAAAGTATATTGGAAGTGCTTATTTGCATTTGTTTTTCAGCTGGGCATAGTCATATTTTAGAGGACATGTTGTTGAAATTTCAGCAGCATCATTAAACTATTTAAGCTGATTTAATGTATTGTTTACTATATCATATAGTTAATTGGGTTCTTCATAGTACTAGTAGCTTAGGCAACACCCCATATCCTAGGACCGTCGCGGCTCCCAGGTTGTGTCGTGACAAATAAAAGTTTTAAAATAAAAAATATTTATATATCACATCTTTAAGAAGTGATCATGAAAAATAATTTGTTAATCATGACTTTAAAACCTTTTATGATGAAATGAAAAATTTTCATAACTTTTCTATACTAAGAACTCCCCAACAAAATGGAGTTATAGAAAGGAAAAATAAAACACTTATTGATATGGCTAAAACTATGCTCAATGAGTACTCACTTCAGGCCGAAGCTGTTAATAGTGCTTGTTACATTTCAAATATACTTTTTGTAAGAGCAATTTTGGACAAAACACCTTATGAGTTATGAAATAAAAGAAAACCTAGAATTTTATATTTTAGAGTATTTGGATACAAATGCTTTTTATTAAACACTAAGGATAATCTTGAGAAATTTGAATCCAATACGAATGTTGGTGTTTTCTTGCACTATTCAACTTCTAACAAAGCTTATAGAGTTTTTAACAAAAGAACTTTGATTGTTGAAGAGTCCATATATGTTACATTTGATGAAACTAGTCCTTTTGATGTGCATAGATTTGAACATGTTAAGAATGATGACATATTTGATCATGTGCATGATACATCCATTGATTTAGAGCTTCTTATTGAATCATCATTAAAAGACCATAATGACCTAGGAAATCCTTCTAAGGCCATAGAAAATCCACTTATTGATGTTGAACTTCTGAAGGATTGAAAATTCTAAAAGGACCACTCAAAAGACCTTATAATTAGTGAACATTCTAAGGGTGTGGCCACTAGATTCTCTTTCAAAGAAATTGTGAATAACCTATCCTTCATATCTAAAATTGAACCTAGGAATATCAATGAGACCTTAGAGGATGAAAGTTGGATTCAGGCTATGCAAGAGGAATTAAACCAATTTGAGAGGAACAAGGTTTAACCCAAACCTTGGTTTCTAGACCACAAACCCTCCCATCATAGGTACCAAATAGGTGTATAGAAACAAACTAGATGAGGTTAGTGTGTTAACTAGAAATAAGGCTAGATTGGTGGCAAAGGGGCATAATCAAGAGGAAGGAATAGATTATGATGAGACCTTTGCACCTGTGGCTAGACTTGAGGCAATTAGGATGTTACTTATATTTCTATGTCACATGAACTTCAAGTTGTATCAAATGGATGTTAAAAGTACTTTTTTAAATGGTTTTATTGAGGAGAAAGTTTATGTCGAGCAACCTTCCGATTTTGAATAATTTGATTTTTCAAATCATATTTTTAAACTTCAAAAAGCTCTTTATGGTCTTAAACAAACTCCTAGAGTTTGGTATGATAAACTTAGCAACTTTTTAATAAACAATGGTTTTTCAAAAGGAAAAGTTGATGCAACTTTTTTCATTAAAAAGGACATGCATAATATATTGATTGTGCAAATTTATATTGATTATATAATTTTTGGTGCTACTAATGAGGCTTTATGTAAGGAATTCTCTTCATGCATGCAAAGTGGATTTGAAATGAGTATGATGGGGGAATTAAAGTATTTGATTGGATTACAAATCAAGCAATGTGAGGAAAGCATCTTCACTAACAAATCAAAGTATACAAAGAAATTTCTCAAGAGGTTTGGAATGGATGGAGCAAAAGCAAGTAGAACTCTAATTAGTTCCACCATCAAGCTTGACAAGGATGAACTTGGTATGCATATTGAGGAGAAGAAATATAGAGGTATGATTGTTAGTTTGCTTTATTTAACTGCTAGTATACTGTATATTATATTTCTCGTGTGTTTATGTGCACATTTTGAATCATGTCCTAAAGAGTCTTATTTGTATACATTCAAAAGAATTTTGAAATACTTAGTTGGCACATAACATCTAGGACTTTGGTATCCAAAGAACATGCATTTTAGTTTAATTGGCTATTTCGATGCAGATTTTGCTGGTAGTTGCATGGATTGGAAATGTATCTCCGATACTTGCCAATTCCTAGGAAATGGTCTTGTTTCTTGGTTTAACAAGAAGCAAAATTCAGTTCCTTGTCCAGCGAAAGCCAAATATGTGGTAGCTGCTTATTGATATGCACAAGTGTTATGGATGAAACAATAAATTTATGAATTAGGTATGCATTTGAACAAGATTACTATTAAGTGTGATGACATTAGTGCTATCAATTTATCAAAGAATTCTGTTCAACATTCTAGAAGCAAGCATTTTGATATTGGACATCATTTTCTTAGAAATAATGTGTTGAGCAATTATGTTGCTCTTGAATTTGTTGCTTCAAATGATCAACTTGCGAACATCTTTACAAAGCCCTTAAATGAGGAGTGTTTGAATTTTATTAATTGTGAATTATGTTAAATGGCAATGAAGTTGAAAAATTAAAATGATTGATGTTTGAAATTGATGCATGATTGCTTTAAAATTTGCTTCTTTTTTATTTGTAGCACCCCCCTACTTTGGGCATTTATGTACCATTTTATATGCTCTAGAGTAACGACCACTACTCAAGATGTAGTGCCCGTGAATCTAGGTAAAATTTCATGTTTTCACTCTTCCCAGAATCATGGTCGCTATACTGTTACCAAAACTTCAGTGTCTTTCAGTAGCTCCCACTACTCTAAGTAGTAGCTGCAACTTATTTTAGTAGCACCCACAACTTATCTTATAATAGTCGCTACTTAACTAAGTAGTAGTTGCTACTAATAAATAGTGGCTATTACAGAAACAATTTAAAATAATTTTATCGTGCCTCTCTGTCTTTTACTCTTAACCTTTCTATTTTCCATTTTCTCTCAATTTTCTGAGCAAAAATGCAAATACTCTCTCCCAAACACCAAGTTCTTTATTTTCAATTCTTTATTTTACTAAAATGCCTCCAAAACATACAAAAAGCCCTGCTGGAAGAAAACCCCCATATGTAAAACGTCTTAAAATTATAAAATCCACCATTTCATCTGATTCATCTGTTTCACTTTTATCTGAAACAAAATCTCTCTCTTCACCACCTCCTCTTCTTTCATTGAGGCTTTAAAAGGGTAAAGAGAAGGTTGTTAGACCTTCCCAACCTTAACTATAGGCTTAACCACCAGCTCAACCTCAACCACAACAACCTCTTCTTTAACCTTCAAATTATGATGTCCTTCTTCACTCTCTCTATGAAGAAGAAAAGAAAAGGTTTGAAATCCTGAACTCCAATCACAATATCTTACTATATGTATACATAGATTGGGGAGCTTTGGATAGATTAGGTCTTGCTGAAGCTGTTAGCGCCAAATTGGATGTTGTTGACTGGACGGTTATGGCTAACATAACTTATCCTTGCTACCCTTTATTAGTTCAAGAGTTCTTTTCGACTCTTAAGGTGAACACCACCTCGAGTAAAAATTATGGCATTATGACGTTCAAAATCCTAGGACAACCATATACCTTAGATCATGTTAAGCAAGTCCAAATTTTTGGGTTCTCCGATCATGGGATGGACAACTTTCTGATGATTTTGATGAGTGTACCTTTTGGAGGGAGATACATGTTTTACAAACTCTTTTTAACCCTAGAACCTCTAAGGCAACTAGCATTAGGAGTCTTGTACTCAAAATCATACATCATATTATAGTTTATACTATAAAAGTGCGAGGGACTTGTTATAGCACACTACTTAAAACCGATATGTTCTTTCTTTGGTGTATTGAGAAAAATCACAAACTTGAGTATGATCAATGGCTCGCAGATCATTTTGATACACTATTAAAGAGAAAGACTAGGGATATTGTGATTGGTCATTTAGTGAACAAAATTGCTAATGAGATGACCCAAACCAATCCCAACCATAGGTTTAGATTTGACCTTGAAACCAGTAATTTCCAACCCTTGCACCATATCTATGATGAAAAAAAAATCTAGGTATTCAAACCCTATCCAAGATGTCTATTATAGTGAAAAATAGGGAAGGGAATTAAGTGCTAAGGGAAGATATTGTGGTTGGTCAACAGGATAAAGAACCGGATCCAAATCCTCCTCCTCCTCTTTCTTTTGTTCCTGCACCTCCAACAACTTTGACTTCTTTTGTGCCACCTCTAACGAAATTTAGTTAGCTTGCTTTGATCATTATGGGTTGTATTGATGAACTTGAGTGAAATGTACTTGCAAGGATACAAACTGTTGATGATCGCATCACTGAACTTGCCATTGCATAGTCCTCTCTCAAAGGGGCACTTTATAAGCTTCATCATCAGCAATGTGAGTTGGCTCCAATGCTTTGCGAGATTAAAGTTGCTCCTTCTACGACTTTAGAATTTGGTAATACTTTTTCGAGTCCATTTGTTGATGTCAATGTCGCAAAGGACTAATAACCCAATGATACCTTTATTGATATTACTACTATTGGAGCTGGGGTTGTTGCAGAGCACCAAGTGGAGAATGATCTTTTATTTGATCCTATAATTGATCCTCCTTCTGCTTCATAGTTTTTAGGACTATTTTTTATTTTTACCTTGTATTTCCTTTGTTTTTATTCTTTGGTGACCTTTAATGGTCAATTTTGGATATTTTGGAAATTTTTTGATTTAATTATGCTAATTTACAATATTAATGCAATATTTGAGTTGATGTTCAAAAGAAAATTGCAGATTGCTTAATATCTTTTTGCTGATATTACTATTTTTTAACTTATTTCTAGCTATTTTGATTTGTTTAGCTATACTTTGAATTGATATTGTAATTTTTTAAGTTGTGTTTTTTTGCTTAATGCTGTTATTTTTGCTACAAATGGTGCATTTTTGTCAAAAATGCCATTTTTGGCTTATTTATGATCATTTTGAGGAGTTTGCAGCAAAATCATGTATTTTCACTTTAAACATGCATATTTCTTGCTCAATAGACATTTTTCACTTTTTGACAACACATTTAATGCATTTTTGATAGCAAAACTGATTTTTGACAGCAAAAACCTCCTTTTGTATACTTTTTTTGTTGCTTTCAAACAAAGGGGAGTAAAAGTGCAAAAACGTTAAAAATAACATTTAAAACTTGTTAGCATACTTTCAGAGGGAGTTTTGTACAATTTTTATAAAATTTCCTTGGTTCACACCTTTTTAACTCTTTCACTTAAAGGTTGTTTATCACCATCAGAAAGGGGAAGATTGTTAGACCTTTAGTGTTCTAACATGCTTATTTTGATGGGTACAAACAACTAATTAATCAACTAATATTATTATTTTTTTTTTATTATATGTAAGGTTTACTTTTCATATTGTAGATTGCTGGTTTGTAACGCCCGCTACTTAAGGATAATGAAGGCAAAATCTGAGAAACTGGATAAGTAGCACCGCTACAGATTAAGTAGCCCCATTACTTATTAAGAAGTGTTTGCTACGGAGTAATAACAGTTGCTACAAAGAGATTTAGAAGGCACAATAGCTGAAAGTTTAGAAAAGGGTTCAGTAGTGCCAGCTACAAGTTATGTAGCCCTCGCTACCTACTTAGTAGCACCTGCTACTTATATAAGTTTCCGCCACTACAAAAGTTGAAGTTAAGTAGTAGCCACTATAAACATGTCACCGCCTCAAGTTTCAAGTCCAAAACGTCCAAAACCTCAAGGGTCTAAAGAGCATGGTAGTAACCCTACTATAGGGAGAGCTCAAAGACACAAAAACACTTTGGAGAAATTGGATGAATCATCGCGTTTGCTATATTTTAAGTAGCGCCCGCTACTTATAGAATTCACCGCCTCTATAAGGTTAGTTGCAACACTGAAGTTCTTCATTCCAGGCTAAGTTGCGCCCGCTACAAGTTAAGTGGCCTCTGTTATTTACTTAGAAGCCCCTGCTACTTTTTGTGTAGCCGCCGCTGTACTTAAAAAATTGACAGAAAAATAGTCGTTGCAAGTACGAAGATTTACATTAAATACATATTTAATGCTCCTAAATGACTCTATTAAGCTGAAGACTATTTATATGAGTTGGTATGAAGTTAATGTGTATTGAACAATCTATATTCTTGCATTAATTCATACTATTGAGCATTTAAGTGTTCTTGAGCTTAGTTTTGAGTTTTCTTATTGTAAAAAGAATTAATTGCTAAATTTCAAGATTGTTGAAGTATAATTAATTTCTAGAGTTGGGTAAAAGTTATTGGGTAATCTTATCTCTTGTACTTCTATTGGGTTTTATGTGAGCCTCATTGTAAAACACATTGTAAGGTTTAATGTAAGCAAAAACACTTAAGGTTTAATCTTATACCTATGATAAAGATATAAGTTAATGAAATATTCAAGTGTGATATTAGGGAGTGGACATAGGCTTATTTTTGTCCAAACCACTATAAATTCTTAGTGTTGAATTCTCTCTCCTTCTTCTCCTTATTATTTTTAGTTGTTAATTTCTTAAAACAATAAATTCGCCCCTTTTGGTTTTCAAAGGATTTCCAAATTAAAAGAAAACATAAAACATAGTTTTAATCATATCCAATATGATGATAATAAACAAAATATTTCTTTAAGGATAAAATTTTAATATGGAGATTTTTAAGAAGCTTGATTATATCATAAAATTAGAATTTGATTGTATGAATAATGAAATTAACTATTTATTAAGAAGCCTTTATCTTTCAAGACTTTTGAGTAAAACAAAGGAATTTGTAGGTAAAATCAAAGAACTTAATAAGAATAATAATATGACTACTTCTAATAAGTTAGGAACGATTTCAAGTTTGATGGTCTATTGCACGAACAAATGAAAACTAACGAGTATGATAATTTATTAGATCAAATTGAAGAAAATTACTAGGAACCTTTGACAACATGGTTGGGCCAAACTAGGATATAAATATATAATATTTAATTTGATTAACCAATGAGGTAGGATGATTTAACAATTAAAAAGTAAAAAAAAAAAAAACAAATAATCAATTGGTTATTAGGTAGCTTAATAAAAAGAGAGGTAGTTATTTAGGATTTTCATCAAATACTTAGTATGCGTTAGATTTAGTTCATTTAGACATTTCATTGAATATTTGATGGGCGTCATGGTTTGATTCATTTAGATATTTTATTGAATATATGATGGGTAAACACAAATGAAGTACTTAATGGCATTCAATAGATATGTTATTTGGCCAAAGGAAACAATACAAGGAAATTAATTAATTTAAGACCATAAGCAAGCAAATATGTCTGGATAACGCTTAATGGAAAGTTCGGCCAATACTAAAACTCAAGGAAGAAATGTTTACACTTTTACAACTTATTAAATTTACTCATGTAAATAAATATAGGGTTCAACTAGAACAAAATATGTCACATCCTAACTCTAATGGTGCAACTGTCCTAGGGCAAGGGTAGGTTTAAGGCCATCATAAACTCGTAAAACCCTCATATCCTGGATCTCATACACATTTCATATTTACATCATATATAATTATCATTAAAACATTCATTTCAAAGATTTAGGTAATCACCATTCATATATATATGTATTTATCATTAAGGAATTTCTTCTTGTTCCTTACCGATCAAAAGATACTTCCCACATCACTAAGGAACAAGGGTAACCTAATTATAATAGTTTAGACATCAAAATATTATCATCCTCAACATCTATCTACGGAGCTCTAGAGTATACTCCCAATACATACAGTACCATAATACAATTCAATAATATATAAATCAAAATGATTACAATGGAGACTTCTTGGAGGAATGAATAAAGAAGCTTGATCTTCTATATTAGCTCCCTCTTGAGCTACATTATCACCTGAAATCCACAGAAAAGGAGTGAGCCTTCAACTCAGTAAGATATGAACATGCAATATAAAAGATTACATCATTCCAAGAAAAGGTCAATCTAAAGAACATGGGTAAGAAAAATATCAAATGGTCATGGTTACAAGAACAAAAGTGCTCACAATCAAATAGCACTATCAAATTACATGGTAGAACTACAGAGTGCATCAGTAGCCTTGTTACCTATCACAATAGAGCACATCGGTAGTCCTTGCTACCTTATCGCAAACGTATACTTGGCCAGGCATACTCCTAGAGCTCATAGTCTCCTCTAGGTGGAACACTGATAAAATCCTATCAGCTAGGTTCCCAAAGTGCATAATGGACCAATGAATTTATTCTCATTGGGAAGAGCGTTCTATCCATAGGGTCATACGGTTGCAATCTTACAAGAAATATATTGGTCATAAGACCATCAATAATTACATAAATTTAGTCAAGCAACACATAGGTTTCATATGAACTTGGTCCAAAGAAAGATGACCAAGTCATTCACAAGATAAGCATAGAAATCACATGAAACAATTATCATGGATTTTGAGAATATCATGAAAGCTTTAATTAATAGGTCATTAATACAATGTCATATTTGTGAACATTATAAAGGCTTGGACAATCATTTCAAAGAAACAATATGTATATGCAATGTTCATACTTACCTCTACACAAATTTATCCTTGAATTTCCCTCAATAGCTTGCTCAAACAATAATCTCCTCTAATTTCTTGAGTTATTTTCTCCTATGAAAATTTTCCTAAATATTCAAAAATAGGTGTTCCTTAATCAATAATACATAATATGATTCTTTATAATTTAACCATCTTATAGTTTTTATTTTTGATTCCCAACATAAATTTAATTCATCTCTTAAAGAAAAATCTGAATTTAATTTCAAAATTACTGTTCATGCTACTATTCATGACAACCCATAAATTCTGATTTTTCACACATTAATTACCATTAATAGCCTCAAAATGCTTGTAATAAATCATATATACCCATAATTAACTATCCTAACTACCAGAATTTATTAATCTAACAAGAAAATGACATTTGAAGAAAATGTACCTTATTTCTCTAAAACTAATTTCCTTGAAAAAGTCTGCTTGAAACTGAAGATTAATGCCTTAAAATATGATAATCTAGTGATTTAATGCATTAATTTTGAGTATTAATGCATTAGAAAAAAATAAATGGAACAAATCTGAGAAGAACAGAAGAAGAACGAAGATAAGAAGAAGAAAAATCGTGAAGAAAATCGCTATTGGGAACTGGTTAAATAGGCTACTGCCTCACAATTTCCTCTCACCAGCTCGCCTCGCCAATTTGCCTCGGCAAAGCCACCTTGCATAAGCCAGCTTGCAATTGCCACTTTGCCAATCCGCTCCGGCAATGCCACTTCGCCAATCCTACTTCGCATGTCCAATTCGCATATGCCGCCTCGCATATGCTGCCTCGCCAAACTCTCCTCGTGAACTCCACTTCGCATATGCCACCTTGCATATGCCTCTTTGCCAAACTTGCATCGCCTAACTCCATTTTGCATATGCCACCTCGGCAATGCCTCTTTGCCAAACTCGCCTCGCCTAACTCAACTTCGCATATGCCATTTCGGTTATGCCTCTTCTCCAAACTTGCCTCGCCTAACTCCACTTCTCATATGACACCTCGACAATGCCTCTTCGCCAAACTTGCCTCGCCTAACTCCACTTCGCATATGCCATCTCGGCAATGCCTCTTCGCCAAACTTGCCTCGCCTAACTCCACTTCGCATATGCCATCTAGGCAATGCCTCTTTGCCAATTGCCACCTCGAAAATCTCACTTCTCCACTTTGCCTGCTCGCATAGCCGGGTAGAAAATGCCACCTCGCATTTGCCACCTCGCAATGCCACCTCGCATTGCCGGCTCGCAACTGCCAGATTCTGTCGAGCACCATATTTATACATAAGGACTCACCTCTATCACTTTCAACCACTGAGTCCCAAAAACACTGCTTCCGAGCCCTAGTCGGCCCGCCGCTCGACACTCCG
>CANXYC011260547.1:0-29319 GCA_948193065.1 Aleurites moluccanus | reverse complement strand
TAGGATGAAACTAATAGAGTTTCATAAAATTTAAATAGAATTTATTTTCCTTAGTTTATTTTTTAAACTTATTAGTTAAGACTAGTTTAATGTTTTAAGAATAATTGGTGGATATTTATTTTATTATTATTATTAATGTTTGGTTTGTGGACCTGATTTTAATAATTTTTTTTCCAAAATTTAATAGAATATGCATTAGTTTATAATTATCTCAATTAATTATGTGTAATTAATTTAAGAATACTATTGTATGATGTTATTTTTGGAAATAAATATGAATTATTCTATATAAAGGTTTAAGAAACTTAGTTGGAATAATTGAATATTATTTTGCATATATTATTTTTTTATTTTTAATTTAACATATTATCTAGATGATGATTGCATACTTAGTATTAACTCTAGATTTTATATAGATTATTAATTTAATATAAAACAGGTTACATAATAATAAGCATGTGAGCTATAATATTAATGAAAAAAATGTAAATATTGTCTATTGTAGATTGGGTATCTATTTAACTTAATATGGCCTCCGCTACTAAGAATATTGTTGTTGAACTTAACAAGAGTACTAAGCTGAGTGGGGATAATTACGAAATATGGAGTATAAAAATATAATATGTGTTAAAAGAACAAAAGGCTCTTGAACCTTTGGATCATATCATGGAAGAACCGGAACAAAAAGGAAACACGACCCAACATAGGCAAGACCGTGAAGCCTATGTAGCTTGGAAAAGAAAAAATTCATTGGGTCGCATCACATTGCCTAATGCAATGGATGATGATATCAAGAAGGAGTTTAGACGTTATGACTATGCGATGAACATGTGGAATGCGTTAAAATTAAGTTTAGAGGTGTGTCCGTCACTAAACTCTGATCGCTCACAATCAAGTATGACACTTACAAGAAGCGTCATGATCATAATATGAAAGGACATTTAAGAGAAATGTCTAATATGATAAGTGAGCTCCATGATGCTGGTCATGTGTTGATTGAATAACAAAAAATCCAAGCTGTTGTAACATCCCAGACTGTAGTACAGTAAACAGTAACGACGCAGCGAATCATAGTGATAGATTGATGTTAATTAAAGAATAAATAGGCTAAAAAAATAGCTATTGAGGAATAAAAAATAAATTTAAGAATAATTGTTATAGAAAAATTTTTAAAATGATAACTAACAGAATTATCGGTAAATAATTTTTAAATATTTAAAAAAAAAAGTTTTACAAAAATTAATTGAGGATATTTAGAATTAAGATTCTAAAATATTGAGGAAAAATAATTTGAGATTCAATATGAAGTTAGAGAGACAAATGGATAGTAAAGAGATGGAAATGATAAGAAAAATTAGACTTTTGGAAGAATTTATTGGTAGACAATTTTTAATTAATCCATAATCCATTGAAATTAAATCATGTAAAAAAATTTGCAAAATTACTGTCGAAAATTAATTAAAAATCGTTTATCGACAAATTCCTCCAAAAATCGGATTTTTCTTATTATTTCCATCTCTTTACTATCTATTTGTCTCTCTAACTTCATATTGAAGCTCAAATTATTTTTCCTCAATATTTTAGAATCTTAATTCTAAATATCCTCAATTAATTTCTGTAAATTTTTGTTTAAAAATATTTAAAAATTTTTTACTGATAATTCTATCGGTTATCATCTTTAAAATTCTTCTGTAACAATTATTCTTAAATTTCCTCTGTATTCCTCAATATCTATTTTTTTAGCCTATTTATTCTTTAATTAACATCAGTCTATTACTATGATTCGCTACTTCCTTACTGTCTACTGTACTACAGTCTGGGGTGTACACTCTATCCCTCTTCAATAAAATTCGTCCTCGAATTTTCTTATTCAATAATGTAACGATCAATATTTATACTTCTAATAGTCTCCAAATAACTTTTATGTTTCAATTCCTTTATATCACTTATTAACATTCTTAGACTATTACTCAATTTTCATATCACTCACTAACATCTTATTTTTGTAATCTTTATATCACTAGTACGATTTCATGTGTTTCTCTTTATGTGCTTGAATGCAATACTCACTTTTGGCTAAACTCCAGTGTTCAATTAATTATACCCTTATTAGAATTTTTATTATTTACTTGTCGCTATAACTTTAATTCTGTCATTATCCTTTTCATTATAATCATACTTCCTATGTTCACGATATATCACACATTATAATTAATCTCTATAGCACTAGACTTGTCACTATCGTTCCATTATCATATCCTTAAATCTTCACTATTCTATACCTCAATAACTTCAATTTTCACCATTCACATGCAACCATCACTTATGTCTTGTAATTTAAACTAGAGTATAATTACTCACTTTCAATGTTTCGATTCACTTCACTCATTTACCATTCTATCCTTTACTCACTTTTAATGATTCTAATCACTTCACTTTATTACACCTACTTAATTAGGCAATTAAATATCAATATCTCCTTGTTACACTATTATCTATTACACTTATTTAAACTAAATTCACTTGTAATATCGCTTCTAAGGGTTTTCATCATTAGTCACTTTTAATCACTTCCAATTCTCATTCGCTTTAATTTACTATCACTTTTAACTAGTTCTCAGTACACATTTTTTTTTATATTACATAGTATATTTATGCACATATATATATAACTAGAAGATGAAAACCATAACGGACAACGCCGATAACTATACTAACAGATGACTTCAAATGACAAGATGGACATCCTATACTCTATGGTACACTTATGAGATAATTGATACTTATTTACTTATAGTTTATACTCAATATTTGTACAATTTTTTTTTACATGATTTAATTTCGATGGATTATAGATTAATTAAAAATAAATTGAAGTATATATGATATTTAAGGTGAGTGAAAATAGATACAAAATAAGAGAAAAATTAAGAGACGTAAATTGTCGATTTTCGAAATTTTGCCGAAACGGGTTCGGTATAAAAATTTTGTAGTTACAGAGGTTAAATGATTAAGTTGAATTGAGGTACTAAGGATAATATAAGGTTTCATAGGACTTGAATGTCAATAATTTAAAGACTTAATTGAAAAAAATTTTAAAAAATTATGGTAACAATTATAATTAAGGAAAATTATAGGCAAAAAGTGCAATTATCAAAAGTTATGGAACTCACCATGAAAATATCATATTTTTCACCAAAAATTTCTAGAGAATTCCTTCCTAAGTGGCTGGCCATGATAGTTATAAGAGATGATTTTTATTAGATGACTTTTCCTACCATTTCAATAAAAATTGAACAAATGGCAAGATTCTAGAATTAGATTTACGGTAATTAGTTTTTCATAAAAGAGATGAGAGAACAGTTTTCTCTCTACAGAAAAATAATACAAAAAATTATCTCAAGATTGTCATTCACAGAGGTGAAATGTTGTGACATTGAGAGACATTTTGACTGTAGAAAAGGAACTCTACATTCGTGATTGTTCCATTGACCGGTGACACAAATTCACACAAATCTGTGCTACAAGAGGTAAGTATTTTACTATATATCTATTGTTTTATTTTTTCTTAAAATAATTAAGAATAAAGAGTTAAAAAATTAAAATCCCATCCAATAAAATATTTGACCAATCTAATTTTCAACCCATCCGAATGAATCAAATGAAAATTTTAATGGGATGAGATTTCAATTTTGCAAAACTCCATCTTTTTCTCATTCTTATTTTTGTCCTAAAATAGAAAACATAACATGTTAGATTGAAGAGGAAATAAATATGATTAAGATTAGATGGGGAAAATGGGTCAGATCGAGCAAGTTTAGTTAGGTCATTCTAGATTTGAGATATTTTGGATGTTAGTATTTTTGGGTGAATTATGAGTGAATCATTTTAAATTATGGACCAGTCGAATTATAAATCAAGTTACCTAAAAGAAAAATTTCAGATAAATTCAGATTGATTTATGAATTTTAGATTGAGCTGAGTCTAAATCATCTGAATTTTTTAAAAACCTTTATCTTGAATATAAAATTTTTACTTATAATTTCAAAAAATTAAAAAATTAAAATAATCAAATAATAATTTTTAAATTAAATTATTTTGAATAAAAAAATTTTGTATGTAATTTTAAAAGGATTAAAATAATAATAATTTAAGTAAATATAATAACAAATTATCAAGGAGGTGCAATGGTTAAAATCTTATAAAATTTAATATATATATATAATGATTATTTACAAAGTATGTGGACTCTATTCATTATTTAATAGTTATTTGGTAGTAATTTTATAATTAAATTTATTTTTTATATTAAGGAAAGAGAACTTGATGTCTTGATTTAATAAAAAAAAGTTAATATTTAGTAATTAATAGTTATTACTTATTAGGTATTACTAGTTAATTTATTATTATTTAATACTTATAATTAGTTATTATTAATTAATTAATTAATTAATTAATATTTATGATATATATAAATTTGAAATTTATATATTAAATGTGAATAATATTTTTTAAACTTATTTAATAATGTCATAATTTTATTTTCCCAAAAAAAATAATGTCATATTTTCGTTGAACATATTATTTGACTCAAGAATATCTCTAATTATTATAAAAAAAAAATTATTAATATATTTGATAAAATAATATAATTACTATAAATTATATAATGTACATAAAATCTATAAATAACAATTAATGATATAGTAATTTTAATAAGATAATTAATAATATATTTTTTAAATCTATATGAAATCTAATTTAGATAACATATATAAAAATATAAAAATTTATTAGTACTCTAGCAGACAATAAAATAATGAAAATTATGAGAATAAAATAAAAAATATATATAATTTACACTAAATATAAAATATAATTAACTTGAAATGAAATCTAAAATTTTAATAAAAATATTTAAAATATAAATATATTTTATTATATAAACTTTATAAAATTTCTCAAGTGATTTGATGGTTAATTTAGATTTAAATATTTAAGATTTTGGATTCTATTCTCACCTTTTATTTTATATTTTTTATTTTATATTCTCAATTTAATAATATTTGTATTTAAATATTACAACACAATTAAATTGAAATTAAATATAAAATTTAGTAAAAAAAAAAATTTAATATAAATATATTTTAGTGCATAAAATTAACAAAATTATTTAAATGAATTAATGGTTGATCAAAATATTCAATACTAGAGATCTTGAATTTTATGTTCACATTTACAATTATATTTTTTACCAAATAATTTTAATAATAAATATCATAATATTATTTTATTTACAAAAAATTAAATTACTTAGTGAAAGTAATTATTTTTATTAATTTATAATATGTCATTAGGTCAAATTAGATATTAGATCATTTGATCAAGCGGATTAATTTATGAGTTCAAGTTATTTGGATGGAATTATTTTTAGATTATATATTAATATAAATGTGTATGGATCGAGTTTGGATAAATAAATTATGATCGGACTATTGCATCGGATTAGAATTTACTGCCTCTAATTAGAATTTAGGGATGGTGAACAAAATAGATCAAACTTTAGCATTTTCCATTTTATTTATACGAGAAACTTAAAATTTCTCTAAAAGTTTTTTCTTGAATTTGGCGTCTGTTTAATTTAACTGTTTATAATAATGGTAATTAATAGTTGATATATGTTTGTGGTTTGATAAAAATTTGGTAACTAGTATTATTGATATGTAAAATCACCACAAAGGGTATTCTTATTTTTACATATATACATGTACATTATTTCCATTTTAATGTATTATGAAAATAAAAGGTATTGATAAAAAAATTATATTTAATTTTTTAATATTTTTTTACAACATGAATATAATAATTATTTTAAATATTATAATAATTATTTTAAAGAATTATAAATAAAGATATTACATAAAGATTACTTTACAAAAATAATAATATACTTAAAATATAAATGATAGAAAAGAGTTCGAAATTGTAATTTTCAAAATTAGTAGCTGTTGGATTTTATAACAGCTAACAATGGCTGATTTATTTTTTATTTTATTAAATGGATTGAGTTAGTTATTAGAAGTTAACAAATTATCAATTAATTCTCAATAATTAAATTAAATACCCATTTAGTATTGGCTATTTTTTTTTGTTGGAAGTAAAGTAAAATTACCATCTATAAACAGTAGATATAGTTAAGGCCCCATTGATTTAATTAATTATAGCAGCTTATGCTGATAGTTGTTGACTATTATTTAATAGTTGATTATTGTCAGTATTTGATAAATTTATTATTAATTATTAGCTGTTAATATGTTTAATAATTATTAAAAATAAATATTAATATTTACTTTTTTATATAAATAACAGTTATTAGTTACCAAATAAATACGATATAATTATTGAAAAAAAAAATTAGTAGGACATAAAATTTTTTACTAAGTACTCACTAAGTTAATTGTCAAGACGTTATTGACCTTATATGATTGAATTATCCTGATGGAGCAGATTCAATTGACAAGTGGTTATGTTAGTTGCACGGAAATGAACTTTTCAAGTGGGGTTGGATATGGATATTGCACATTTGCACTTCATAAATTCCAAATTGAAATGGTCTCAGCCGAAAACTAGCCAACAATTATCCTAATAATTTCATGCCTTTAACCATATTTTTATTGTCTTTTGATGCACTGCATACATGTTTGCCGCTTGCGCTTGCATTTTATTTTCAGGAAACTGCCAAAAATGGACGGCCAAGACCTAAAGAATAGAAGACCAGAACTTGGTCACATCGACAAGGACCAAACACTAATGGTGCTGAAATTATCTGCTTGGAGAATATTCTATTTTTGTGAAGGCATTACCAGTATGCATAAAGTTTGATTAACTAATTTTGCCAATTAACTGAAAGTTATATCCAACTTTACAATCCAATATGGATAGAAAACTAACCCAACACCTCAGCTTTGATATAGATTGTTAAAATTAAAGATTTCACATCCAACAATAGCAAAATATATAAAAAAATTTATAAATGAGTAAATATTAAATATAACACAAGTTAATTAATTTTATGTAAATAAATTTTAATATTTATCTATTTATAAATCCACGTATGTATGCACTTTAACGTAAACTAAATGTTTAATGACTACAAGTAACAAAATATATAAAAATATATCCAAATTGTATGTTCTCTTATTAAAATATATATATGAGCATCTCTATTTTGATATTATCATAGAAAGGATATTAAATTTCTTTAATGTATCACAAAATTTTGCCAAAAACATATAAAAAAAATTACAAAGGGAGTGGATCTCAAGATTTAAGCCTGTAATGTCTTGTACTATAAAATGGATACTAATGTGACATGATTATAATATTAAATTTGAAGGTAAATAATTAAAATATGTTATCTTGTCTATTATATAGTCAGGACCATTTATAATCTACCTAAAATCTGAATGGATTCTCAATCAAAGAAGCAATAATATAAGACCTCCAACTTGCTTTCAAGCAAAATTTCCAACTCACCTAAAGGGTAAAGGCAATTATAATTAGCTCATAGACTTGATTCAGCTCTCAAAAGGGCTTAAGAAATAAATCCTGATGCATAATCTCAACTTAGTTATGGCCTTACTAGAATAATCTCACCCCAGTCAATTTCCAATTCTGATAATATATGACTAATTGCTTACCTATATCTCATGAAATCAAAAACTAATATTTTTTTTTTGAGTTCATTAGTCACAGTTATTTTTAAATTAATTTATGCATCAACCGAAATTAAATTTCTTTTTGAATCAGTTTAAAGGCGTACTTTTGAATTAATAAATACTAAATAAGAAAGTTTTAACATTTTCAAGAATTAAAATTTGTCATTCACCTTCTAATAAAAATTCTAAATTCCTACTATTAAATAGAAAATCAAAGTTGATATAATGTAAATATACATGATCAATTGATAGTTTTAATTCAAGGAAACTAAATTCATTTCCTTCATTAAACTTTAAACATTTGCTTTTAGCGCACATGCACATATATAAATATATATACATAAGTAGATGATATATAATTTATTGACGTCATATTTACCTTATTTATGAATATTAATTTGATTTTTTTTAATTGATAATTGATAAAATGGTGAAAATAAACAAAGGGCCAAGAATATACACCTTGACCTCGTCATCCGGGAAAAAAAAAGATTTTTTTTTTCAAGTTTAAAAAATTAATAATTATATTTATTTTCATTTTTATGCAATTCGCTTAAGCTTAGTCAATGAATGACGTGTTGACTTTTAAAGTTCGGCTAGTTCCATTAAATTAATACGGGCCCATCCTGAAAATTCACACAGTTTACATAGCTATCTAGGATTATTAAAGTGGGTATTTGGGAAAAAAAAAAATTTATACAGTTATTAAATTAATAGTTTTTAATATTTATAGTAAATTTATTTGATTAGTGATAGTGTTAGGTAATTAAATAATTATTATTTTAATTTAAAATATTTTTAAAATAATTTATATTTATTTAAATAAAAAAATTAAATTATTTTTTTAAAAATAATATTTAAATAAAAAAATAAATATTAATATTTATTTTTAATGATCATTAAATATATTAATAACTAATAACTAATAATAATTTTATTAAATTTATATAATAATCAGCTAATTAACTAATAATTACTAATTACCAGCTATCAGTTACTAATTAACTGTTATCAATAACAACTAAACAATCCTAATAAAAGCTATTCTTCCTGGTAATTCGTAGTATTTAGAGTTAAATGACAGGTCCTATCTTTTCATATTAAAATTTGAAATTTTTGATTTATTTTTATTTATGTTAAATAATAAAATATATAAATTTAATTTTGATATATGTAATAAAAATATATATCATATATAATATATCTTAAAAATAAGAATAATATTTTTTTCAAGTTAAAAAATATATATATATTAATTTTTTTTATATATTAAAAATTTTATAAGAGAAACCACGTCATGACCATTTAAATTTCTAACTTCTCACGGCAGATCTTCGTTACTATCAACGACTTTATAATATTAAATTTATAGGTAATTAATTAAATTTATTCTCTTCTCTATATATAGTCTGCACCATTTCTAATCTACATCAAAATCTGAATAAATCAGTTTGTTACAACTTGGATATGGCAACCAACACATTGCTCAACTTTTCGTTTCTTTCGTTTCTTATTATGGTTTTTCTAACAGTGACAAGCCATGGATTCTCAATTAAAGAAGCAACAATATATGATCTCCAACTTGCTTTCAAGCAAAACCAACTCACTTCTAGACAATTAGTTGAGTTTTACATTGGAGAAATCCATAGACTCAATTCAGTTCTCAATGGAGTTACAGAAATAAATTCTGATGCCCTCTATCTAGCTGATAAGGCTGATTATGAACGCAAGGCTAAGGCACCAGGCTCACTGTATGGCTTGCATGGCATTCCTATCCTTCTCAAGGATAACATTGGAACCAAGGATAAGCTGAACACCTCAGCTGGCTCATTCGCTCTGTTTCGATCCATAGTTCCTCGCGATGCAGGTGTTGTGATGAAGTTAAGGAAAGTAGGAGCTATCATTTTGGGAAAGGCTAGCATGACTGAGTGGGCTGCCTTTAGGTCTCTAAAATTGCCGAATGGCTTCAGTCCCAGAGGTGGCCAAGGAAAGGTGAGTGAACAATTTTGTGAAAGATGAATTTTATCAAACAGATTTTATTCAAAGTCACATTCTGATGCTCTGTGCATCTATTGCAGACTCCTTATGTTTTATCAGCAGATCCTTGTGGGTCAAGTAGTGGGTCGGCAATATCAGTAGCAGCAAACTTGGTTTCAGTGTCACTTGGGACTGAGACTGATGGATCCATCTTATGTCCTTCCAGTGCCAACTCTGTAGTAGGCATAAAACCAACAGTTGGTCTCACCAGCAGGGCCGGGGTTGTCCCTGTTTCATTTAGACAGGACACAATTGGGTTGGTATACAAAATTATATATTCATATATCAATCAACTGTAATTCAGTAGTATTGGAGTCATCTCATAATTATATTCAAGCAACATTTCTATGTATGGAACAGGCCTATCTGCAGGACGGTATCAGATGCTGCCTATGTTCTTGATGCTATTGTTGGTGTTGATTACAATGACGGTGCAACCAGCGGGGCTTCACAATTCATTCCATATGGTGGCTACAAGCAATTTCTCAAGCCTTATGGGCTTAAAGAGAAGAGACTTGGAGTGGTAAGAAATCCATTCTTGAGTTTTGCAAGTAAAGCTGAGAATCAAACTTTTGAGTACCATCTCCAGACACTAAGGTATTATATATACATTTAAACAAATTTTAATAACTAAAGTTATGATCATAATCTTTATATATGTATATATAGATATAATAAACACGAATTTTGTCTGCAAATATTGCAGAAATGAAGGTGCAGTTCTTGTAGACCATTTGGAAATAGCCAACATAAGTACTATCTTAAATCCAAATGCAAGCGGCGAAGCAATAGCATTGTTAGCTGAATTTAAAATTTCCTTGAATGCTTACTTGCAAACACTTGTTGCTTCTGCTGTTCGAAACTTAGCTGATGTTATTGCGTTCAACCAAAAATTTGCTGAAGTGGTGAGTTATTCCCCTGTTCAAGGGCAGAGATTTTTATATAGATTTTATTTTAAGGCAAAAATATACAAATAGCATTTGTTTCGGTGGTATTGAAGTGAATTCCATGACTAGAAGATCTCCAGTTTGAGTAAGGTCAAATTTACTAAAAAGAAAAATCTCCCTAGTACATGCAATCTATATTCCACCATCTAAGAATTAGGCTATGTTTGTTTTGATGGAAATGGAGAAAAAAAAAAGAATATAAATATTATTTTCTTTGTTTGGTTAACTAAAAAGGAAGATAAAAAAAAAAGAAAGAAATAAGAGTAAATTATATTTCCTCATTTAAGTTTTAGAAGAATAAAAATTTCTCTTCATTTTGGAGAGAAATTAGAAATTAAAAAATATAAAAAATAAAAATTACAAAAATACTATTTTTTTATTCTTATTACTCATCTTTTATAAGGTTAAAATGATAAATTTTTAGTTATTTATTTCCTTATATAAATAAGAGATTCAAACAATATAAGAAAAATTAGAATTTTTTTCTTTTATTTTCTCTTCATTTCTCTAGTTAATTTCTCTCCATTTCACCTGTACAATTAGTGCAATAAACATAACCTTAATAAAATGTTGATGCAGGAAAAGATTCAGGAATTTGGCCAAGACATATTTCTAGCAGCCCAGGCAACAAATGGAATTGGCAACCCAGAAAGTGCAGCATTGTTGAATTTAGCTAAACTGACAAGTGATGGATTTCAAAAATTGATGCGGGATAACAAGCTAGATGCGTTGGTGACTACTGGTGCAGGAATTGCTCCTGTTCTTGCAATTGGAGGATTCCCAGGAATCAATGTCCCTGCAGGATATGATTATAAGGGTGTGCCTTTTGGCATTAACTTTGGAGGATTAAAGGGTTCTGAACCTAAACTAATTCAAATTGCTTATGGCTTTGAGCAAGCCACTAAGATTAGAAAACCTCCTGCTTTCAAGGCTTGAAGCCTTTTCAAGAATTTTTTTTTTTGGATTTTAATAAATTTCTAGGCAACTATACATCTCGTTTGGTTACTTAGAAAATTATACAAAAATAAAAATGGGAATATGAGAATTGAAATATTTAATAGGAATTTTTTTTTTGATAAAAATAGGAAATGTTAGTGGTAATTTTATTACCATTACTTATATTTGGTACATAATAATTTGAAATTGGAATGTAAATCTACAGTTCATATAAGAATAAATAGGTGTGTCATAATAAGTTTGGGAATAAAATTAATAAATATATCAAAATTTTAAAAGAAAATGAGAATTTTAATTGTATTTTTTTAATATCATATTAGGTCTTCAATATAGATTTGGGAGAACTAATCCTACTTATTAAGATGAGAAATTAATTTATATATTAATCACTTAATATAAGTGTATTTAATCAATATATAAAATTTTTCTCATATAATATTCTTAACAGCTCCTCAAGTAACAATTGGGTGTATATAATTTTGATAAATTTAATTAACATTTATAAATTTATGATATGAAAAATTTTAAAAATACTTATACTAAGTGAAAAAATTAAATGTTTGAGAATAACTCATACCAAATAAATAATAAATTTGATATGTGAGGATAAAACCATACCGAGTCAAGAAAGAGATTGAATTGAACCTAACCCAATTTATAATATAACGGGAGGTGGTACAAAAATCGATTAAACTCTAATACTATATTGAGTCAAAGAACTAATCTTAAAAGCTATCTTATTAAGGTTAGATAGTGTATTTTTATATTAATCACTTAATATATTTGTATTTAATTAATGTGTGATATTTTTTCCATATAATAGTCTTAACACAGTTTTTCTAAGAGCACTCATTAAAAATTTAAAATTTAGACAATATTAAATAAATAAATTTCAAAATAAAATCACTTGGGATGATAATAATTGTAATGAAATACAACTCTATCAATATTTTCTATTTTTTCTTATCTAACTCATTTTTTATATTAATTTATTTGTATTTCTCAAATATAATTATTTTATAATCATATTTTGTTTGAAATAATCACTGATAAGGATACTCTTTAAAAAAAAAATATTATATTTTTTTATTCCAGCTGATTTGTGATAGTAATGAAAAACCATATTAAGTAAGATTTGTTACTAATATTTATTGTCATTATCTTATCCATTTATCAACCAAAAAACTAAATATAAGGAATATGTTATAAATATATAGATAAATATGGATGTCCATTCATCTGTCCCACTACTCATAAGTTTGTATATTTAAGATTAATTTTATTACACCATTTATGTTGTAATTTATGGTAGATTTATATATTGTAACTTATAGTAGAGATGCACCCTATAAATAGGAGTTCATATTACTTTATAATATACACCAAGAAAAAAATAGAAAACTCTGTTTTCTATATTCTTATTTCTTATTTTTGTTCTTGTTCTTATTTTTATTTTGTTTATAATTTTCTATTTTTAAGCAATCAAATCCAAGTAAGTTTATCTACTTTTAAAATGTTAATTTCATGCATCTTATTTATTTCACTATCTTCATGAATTATTTATATTTATGAAAATATAATAAGATATATTAGTTTATTATTCTTATAGAAAATTATTATATTGTTATTACCTTTATGTTTATAATTCATGTATCGTTGCTTTTGGTTGATAATAATATTATGCTTATATGTTTTAAAGTTTTTTTTTAATGGATAAATCCAAGTTTTTTTATTCTTATGCTACCCAATTTTGTTCTTTATGACATATTTGATAGCTTTCTTGTTCAAAAGATTTAAAAATCTTTCTCTTAATAACATTCATTTGAGGTTTAAAGTTTTTCTCTTGATAATTTTTTAATTTAAGTATTTGAATAAATAAATTTTATTTTTATGCATTATCATTTTATTTTTCAATCTACATCTAACATAAAAATTTTCTACTCTAATTTTGATATTTATTTTTGTATAGATTATAATATTTTATACTTGTTAAAATATAATTTGAAATAAAAGAAAATGATTTATATTTGTGATTTTATAAAAGTATAAGTGAAAAAAATTAGAATAATTATTATAATTTTTTTTAATTTAATCATGTATTGTTAATGATAGTAAATTTATTTATTTTGATATTGCAAAGTTATTCTTTTAATTATTATTTTATTTCAAATATGTTGATTTTTTTTTTTTTTAGAATTAACTCTTAATGTCTGGAGAATATTTACAAATAATGACATGTTAATATTTTTCATTTATCGAATATACTTCTGCAGTAGTAATATCGATAAAAAGATTGTAAAAATGTTATGAATTAACTTCATACCTTTTAGTTTAATGTCATTCTCTGAAGTGAATATAATGATACTTAACTGAGTAAAATAACAAGTCATTAATGAAAAATTTATGGAGTATATCCTACTGGTTTTATCACGTTCCCTAAAATGAATGTGGTAATATATAACAATAATACTATAAATTATTCTTTTCATAAGAATAAAAAAATATCATAAGAATACTTATCACCACTATAAGTATGATAAAAATATACAGAAATAAAAATAGAAAAGGTGGACAAAATTTTTAAAGTAAATATTATTGATATAGTATAAAAAAAAAATGGTCACATACTTGTAGAATAATAAAATATTTTATTGATATTTATCGAGTATTGCACAAAGAGAGAAAAATGTGAAAATAAATTTTATCTATAACAATAATGACCTCAATTATGATTATATAGATATTGCTCACATTGATATGACAAATAATTTTTTTGAAAATATTGAAAGGGAGAATTGATTTCAATATATATATATATATATATTGTAAATAGTACGATAACTTGTACAATTTTAAAAATGTCAAATATTTTTCTTATTTGAAAATAAATAAGATAATTGTTTCTAGTAAAATAAAAAATAATTGAAAACTCCAGAAAAGCCAATATATTATTACTAAGAGGAACAACACTTATTATATAAAAATATATTAGTTTCTCCAAAGTCTCATAGAAATTTGTTAAGTTTTAAAGATATTCGCAGTAACAAATATCATATTGAGATAGTAAATGAGAGAAATTAATAATACCTCCATATTACAAGTATTATTTCGAATAGAAAAAAATATAGTGAAAAAATTTCTGTTATTTTATTTGATTTGTATTATACAAAAATTAGTGAAATTGAAGAGAATCTTATAGTAAACTAGAAGTTTACATATTTAAATATTTTTATTATTTAGAATGACAAGTTAAGTCATCTTAATTTAAAAATAATGAAAAAAATATTGAAAATTCACGTTGGGAATTCATTGAAAAACTATAAGATTCTTCAAATCAATCAATTAACTTTTGGTAAAAAGCTAGATATTTCTCATTTGGAAATTTTTGAATGTGCAGTATATATCCTAATTATTTCACCACAACGCATTAAGATGAGTCATCAAAAGAGATTAGAAATATAAGTTGGATATAAATTTTCCTCAATAATTAAATATTTTGAGTCATTAATGGTAATATATTTATTGCTTGATTTGCAGATTGTCATTTGATGAAATAATATTTTCAGCATTAGGGAAAGATAATAAAAGTTGAGAAATACAATAACATGAAGTATTTTATCATTATATAAATCTTATAACAAAACAATATGAACAAGAAGTTCATAAATTAATTTATCTACAAAAATTAACAAATCAATTGCCAAATGCACTTGCTGATGTAAAACGAGTAATAAAATCTCATATAACAACTGTTAATATTTTAATTTGTATTGTCGTCCTAAAAGGATAATTTATTAATATTAATGAATTTCAAGCACGTTTGAAGTATGGAAAGCTATTGATAATAAAGATAAAAGTTATCGAAAGAGAAAAATAACAAATATAAGACAATTCTATTGAAAATGCAGATACTAATATAGATACACTTCCTGAAAAAGTACAAATATTTGGAATTAATAAAAATAAAGAGATATCAATAAATTATGTTAGTTATGAAAAAAGATATAATCAAAGTATAATGATTGTTGACTGCTATTTTACATATGGTGTAATATATTTTTATGAATGAAAATGTTGATTTTGAACAATGATCTATTCAATAATGTTGAAATAGAATTGATTGAATAAAATGGAAAAATACAATACAAGCAGAATTGGATTTTCTTGAAAAACATAAAGTTTTCGAATCAGTAGTCCAAATACCAGAAGATGTGAAACTATTAGATACAAATAGATTTTTACTCAAAAAAGAAATGATAAAAATATAATTGTAAAATACAAAACAATACTTGCTACACAAGAATTTTCGTAAAGATCTGAAATCAATTAAGAAGAGATATATTTTAATGTGGCGGATGCAATAATATTTTAATATCTTACTAATTTAGTAGTGCATGAAAGACTTGATATGTACCTAATGAATGTAGTCACAACTTAATTATATGACTCAATTGATAATAATATTTATACTGAAAGATTTAAAATGTTAGAAAAATATAATTTAAATTCTCGATAAATTTATTCAATTAAATTACAAAAATCTTTGTATGAATTAAAATAATTTGGGGTCATATGATAAAATCACCTTAGTAAATACTTGTTCAAAGTATAATATAAAAATAATATTATAGAAAAATTTGTATATGAATTTGCCATAATTATTGTATATATTGATGATTTAAATATTATTTGAATTTCTGAAAAACTTTCAAAAATAATATATTATTTACAAAAAGAATTTGAAATGAATTATTCTGAAAAAATAAAATTCTGTCTCAATTACAAATTAAACATTTGGCAAAATAAATTTTTATTTATCAGTTAACTTATACACAAAAAAGTTGTTTTATAATTTTATATACAAAAAACATTTATTGAATAATCCAATGGTTGTTCGATCACTTAATGTGAATAAAAAAAAATTTCAGTTAAAAAAGATAATGAATAAATATTTGATCCCGAAATACCATATTTTATGTAATAGGCGCACTAATTATTACAAAATAATGGTAAAATTGGTATTCAATAATTTCGTTCAAGTGATAATCTAACATATTTATTCATTAAAGTATTACCTATTATAACATTCAAAAAATTGGTTAATAGTATTGAAATGTGACACTTTACAAATTTTCAGTGATATTGCAAATAGAAGGAGTTTAATATTGCAAATAGGGAAAAAGAATGTGACATTCTCCAATAGATTTTCATTAGAATGCACCAGTTTAAGCTTGACATCTATAGGAATGGTACTAGGCTTAGTTCCCAACTGTTTATACTCTTGAAGTAACTCAAGATCATATTTTCTTTATGAGACATAAATTCCTGATTGTGACCTGGCTATTTCAAGCCCTAGAAAGTATTTAAGAGGTCCCAAGTCTTTGAGTTTAAAATGTGAACTAAGATCCTTCTTTAATTGGTCAAGTAAAGAGTTATTATTGCTGGCAATGGCTATATCATCCACATAAACCAATAATGCAATAAAATATGCCCTTGTGGACTTTGTAAATAGAGAATAATCTGACCTGGACTATTGGCAGCCAAGTTGAAGGAGTGAACTTGTAAATTTGAGATTTCATTGCCTTAGGCTTGTTTTAGACCATATAAGGATTTATGGAGCTTGCGAACTAGTTTTGTCTCACAGTTTTTGTCATTATAAGTGCTGCACTCCCCTTGAATTTTATAGCCAGGAGGAATTTCTGTATAGACATCCTCATCTAGATCACCATTCAATAAGGCATTACTGATGTCTAATTGTACAACATGCAATCCATATATGATTGTCAAAGCTAGGAACACCCTCACTATGGTATGTTTGACCATAGGACTAAAAGTCTCTTGATTATCAACCAGCTTTCTGATTATAACCTTTGGCAACTAATCTTGCCTTGAATATTTCAATTGAGCCATCTGAATGGTACTTTGTCTTATACACCCACTTGCACCCAATTGTGTTCTCACCTTTTGGAAGAGTAACAATGGACCAGGTATTATTTGATTCCAAGGCAATAAGTTTAGATTGCATAGCTTCATTTTAATGATCAAAATGACTTGCTTGGGTATAAGAGGTAGGTTCAATGTGAGAACATATGGACAGAACAAAATTTTTGTAAGTAGGTGACAATTTATGGTAACTCAACTGGTTTTGAATGGGATGAGCTATAACTATGGAAGTGGATGGAGCATAATGCTTTATGGATTTCTGGAGTTGTAAATGGTAATCTTGTAGATAACTTGGTGGTTTTGTGATTCTTGAAGTTTTCCTAATTGAAGGGTTATTAACTGAATAAGGCATATTAGATTGGTCGGGGTCTTAAGGATGAATGATAATAGTATCTTGTGATTCAGTGGTATGATTTTCTTGTGATAAAACAGAGTTTGTGGTCAATGGTGTATTAGAGGCTAATGGTGATGAAGTGGGAATGTTGGAGCTATGTGGGAGCTATCTGTGTCATGATAACTATGGTTATGAGTAGGTGATATATTTTCTGATTCTCTTGACATAAAATGGTTATTGAAAGGTGTGTGAGGCTGTCTAAAGGCATAGGCAGTTGAAATAGGTTTGTTTGATGTAAGATGCCTTTGGAACTATAAAATGTAGGTAAAGAAAATTCTAACCCTTTGTCTGTTTTGATGATTTTGATACTTTTGTTAAATTGGTTGAGAATGAATTGATAGAAATGGGGAACAATATGAGACACTTCAAATTTATGTTTCATAAAGAAAACCCACAAACACTTTGTATAATCATTAACTATGGTCAAGAAATAGTGATTGCCATTAATATCTCGCTGTGAATAGGGGCTCCAAACATAACGATGTAAAATGTCAAAAGGAGCAGTACTATTATTGACATGTATTGGAAAATGAAAGTCTTTTTTGTTTTGCTTTTGGATAGGTTATTACAAACAAAATGGTCTTTATTTTAAACTTCATGAATGAAAGAAGAAATCTTATTGAAAGGAACATATCCTAATCTATGGTGTCACACATCAATTGAGATTGCACAAGTTGTTTTTGTTTGACAAATTGTAGCTTTGGTGGTTTTGTTGTGAATTTGAGTATTATGCTGCAAAAATTATACAAGCCATCTCTCATACTAGCCAGTCCAATCGTCATCCATTATGAGAGGACCTAGATAAAGCAAAAATTTGAAAAGAAAATGAGACAAAATTGATTATTAAGGAGCAACTTCCTAACTGACAACACGTTAAAGGTGAAAGTAGGTACTAGTAGGACATTATGAAGAACAAGATATGGATTAAGAGTAATTGTTCCTATATGTGGTACTTTGACTCTCATTCCATTTGGTAACTAAACAAACAGGTTATGAACTTGCACATAGGTATCAAGAAACTCAATGGAACAAATAATGTGATTAGTGGCCTCAGTATCAACAATCCAAGGTGAATCGATGAATTTTGTAAAAAGAAGTTAATTGGAATTTGTTTGTATTAATTGCAGAAAACACTGAGGCTTGATTACCTGTGAAATTGGTCAAGTGTGGAGTAGTAGTCATCTATAGTGTGTTTAGTGAAGCAGAGTAGGTTGTAGCATCACTTTGATTATTCAGAATTGTCATTAGCTTCTGAATATGCTCTTTGGACAAATTGATACCAGCCACAGAACCTATATGTGTTTCAACACCAAGATAATGTTAGAATTATCATGTTGAGGAGCAGTAACCTGATTTGCATACTTGTTTCCTTGAAATGGTATTCGAGGTTTAATGTACTTGAAGTTAGGAGGAAAGCCAACAAGTCTAAAGCATTTCTCTCTAATATGGCCAGGTTTGCCACAATGAAAACAAATCTTTTCTGTTGAATTTTTGTGACTGCCATAATTGATCCATTCATTAAGTTTTGAGTCTGGAAAAGCATGCTTCTTTGAGTTTCTTCTATGAGAACCATGTTGTAAACTTGATCCAAAGAAGGAAAGGGCTTCATGATGATTATTTGAGATCTTAAAGCTTGAAATGACTCGTTCAATCCATTAAGGAATCGAAATACATAATCCTTTTGAGCTGAATCCACAAATTTATGAAAGCAATTGTCATTGCACTTGCCACAGGAACAATAAGGGAGAGGTCTGAAGCTTCTTAACTCCTCCCATATTGCATATAGTTCTGTAAAATATTCATCTAATATTTTATTTCCTTGAGATACAAAGCAAAGCAAAATGCTGTAAGTGGAAAATTCTTGAATCATCTGGTTGTGAAAACCTTTGATTCAAATTCTGCCAAATCTTGCTTGCTTCTCCTATGTAGAAGACGGTAAAGGTCGTTAATGGAGAAATGGACCTCAGAAGAAGCCATGCAACTATTAGGTTATTGCACCTAACCCATGGAAGACAGAGACTATTCTCTGAGGAAGGCTTTGGTATAGAACCATTTAGGAACTCTTGTTTGTTCCTAATAGACATGGCCAAGAGGAAAGACCTCTTCCAGGATGAAAAATTAGTGGGAGTAACGACAGGAGTCACAACCACTAAACTGTGGTTTTTTGAATGACAGAGGTAGTACATAGAGGATGGATCATCAGAAGGATTAAGATTGTTTGTGGAAGCCATGAAACTTTATTTGAAGATACAAATGAACTCTGAAATGGATTTGATTTGATTTTTCACATAAAATACAAAGAAACCAGAAAAGGAATCCAAAGAACTAGATGGAAATCTAAAGAAACAGAAAAAGAATCCAAAGAAATCCAAGGAAAATAAGAGACAACCGTCAGAAGAAAAGAAAACTTGAATCACGAAGCCAGAGGCTTTGATACCATGAGATGAATTATTGAAAACTGAGAAAAGTTCATTCTATTATCTGTCAAGTATTACATTTGTTTATATACAAGTCTATGCTCTTAGTCCAGCTAAGCAAAACTGAACCTCAAGCAGCATTCACGTGCCTAACTACTCAGCTGACTCAGCTAACAATTAACTAATAGCCTAACAGATTATCTACTTTACAGAAGCTTAACAAACTAAGTAACAAACTAAAACTTGTTTAACACATGCTCAAATAAATATAGTAGACCAGTTGAGCTTCAAGCCTTTGGTTGACTTTAACCAACTTCTTTACATATGCTATCAATCAAAGAATATCTCTCAAAATAAAGCCTAAGAAATCTAGAAGAAGAGGAAGCTCATATCTATCAGAACAAATCCTCAAATATGTAAAGGAGAGACAAAGAGTCAAAGACAAACAAAGGTGTTAATTTCTATTCAATTATTTCCCTTTCTTCCTCCTCTATTTGGAAGCCATAAATTCATAAAATCACCATAAATTTCTATATTCCAAAGAAATTTACATAAAATCAGTTTTCATGGCTGCTGCTTTGTTTTTTTTTATTCAACTTGTGTAGATATAGAAGATAAAGAAGAAGAAAAAGAATAGAGGAAAAGATGGAGAGAGAGAGAACCCACTTTGTTTCTCATATTGAAATTTTTTGTTGTTTTTTCCTCTGCTTTTTGCATGAAACGTGGGATCTTATGGATGTTTGGCTGTTCTACAGTATACTTAACTAAGCTGCTTGATATATTTGTTTCAAGCTGGAATTTCTTACACTAAATAAATAAATTATTCTCATTTTATACTTGCAGGGGGCCACTTGACTTGGATGGAGGTTTACGAAGCTTTATGAGCCAAATTAAAAGAAAAAGTATTTAGTTGTAGCATTAAAAAGAAATAGGATTTAAATGAGCAAGTTAGTGCCCGTTAAACACAGCTTATGGAAAGGAAAAAATAATTTTTTTGGGTGAAAAGTTGATTTTAATTCAGTTTATAGTGTTTGATAAATATCAAAATTAATAAAAACAATTATCTATATAGTTAAAATTCAACAATTTAGATAAGTTAGAAATTGGAGTTTTTTAAGAAAACTAAATTTTAGAATAAACGCGTAACTAATTTTAAAAAATTAATAGATAAAAATACTTTTATAAGTTTATAAGTAGTTTTTAAATGGTATTTTACTAAACACAAATATACAATTAATTACTTTTAAAAATATTACTTTTAGAAAAATAACTTTTTTTCATATGAAAAATTATTTTCATAAGCTGTGCCAAATCAGATCTTAATATAGTCTAGTAGTTTATTTATACCTTTACCCATAATAATAATAAAAAAAAAATAGAGAGATCGAGCAATGGCACCTCTCTGCTTCTCTCTTCTCTTCTTTTTTAATATAATCTATTAACAAATATCAATGAATTAATTCAGAAAATTTTATTAATTGAAGCAAAAAATGTATACATATATAAATAGACACAAACTGCATTCATATGCAAAATAAGCAAAATTATTCATGAATGTCACACATTGTTATTCATATATCATATAAATTAGAATATTTCTTCCTTCGTACGTTGAGAAAATTATGTGAATCATAGACTCAGATGAAA
Source organism: Aleurites moluccanus (assembly GCA_948193065.1). Taxonomy (NCBI): domain Eukaryota; kingdom Viridiplantae; phylum Streptophyta; class Magnoliopsida; order Malpighiales; family Euphorbiaceae; genus Aleurites; species Aleurites moluccanus. The sequence goes on along the minus strand of CANXYC011260547.1, from coordinate 7,259 downwards.
AGTTACATTGAATAATATATAGAATACATTGTGGATTGGGTCTTAAAAGAAAATTCTTTGTTAAATGTGTATGAATTCAAATTTAAAAGAATAAATGTTATGAATTCAGTGCAGGCAATTTCAAGTACAATATAATTTTATGCAATATGTTGCTTTAGTTAATGCGAATATGATAGTTATTTCAGACATTTCAAGTGCTGTACACAGTATGCCCTTATGGCTTAACTGCAATCAAATTTTTATAAATTAATAATTGATAAATTAATAATTTTTATTATATAATAATTTTTTATGATCTTGAATTAAGTTAATAGGTTAAATTAATACTCGATTAATCAATATCTCTTTTAATTAATAAAATTCATAATCTCAATAATATTAATTTATAGAGATTTTACTGTATTTGATGTTGAGGTTTCCCATTAACTAGGCTTTTTTTTTTTTTTTTTTTTTTTCACAGGCTATGTTTGGATCATAAATTAACATTTTATTAAACTTTTAATCAATAATATTTATCCTATTTAAATTTATCAATTTATTAATATGTTAAAAGATAAACTACAAATCTACAATAATAATAATAATATAAACTACAAATCTACAATAATAATAATAATAATTTCCAAAATTTATTAATTAGTAACTGCAGTTATATTTTTATAAAAATAATTTAGGCAATATATTTATTTTCATAAGGTTTTTATAATTATTGCAATTAGAGAGTTCATTTAATTTTGAAGATCTATAATAAATTTTAGTGAGGGACTCACTCATGAGCTTAATATCATATTTTAATTCATAAACCCAATATAGATAATAAATTTATAAATTTTTTTCACCTATATGTCTCTCTTTAATTCCATCAATTTTCAATGTGAAATTTCATACACTTGAAATTCTAATAATAATTTTAACATTTACAAATATTAAGGATTGAAGTGAATAAAACCTCATCAACGATATAATGAACTTATTATTATTTTTTCAATAAATAAAACATTTTAGTTTTATTTTTGTATATATATATAAGAATTAATTACAATTTCTCCCGTAGAATGATCTAAAACACTAGCTCTTTCTAATTTTTTAAAAATACACTAATTCTCCCTTGATAAATGTCATAATATTTTACTAAATTTTTTCATCCAATTTTGTTGTTAGTTAACTCTAAAATAATCAACAAGAGCAGTAAAAAAAATAAAAATGTTATTGCCCTTTATTTTTAATTAATTACATCATATTTTTGCTTAAATTTTTTTTTTTAGTGTTAAAAAAATATATTTTTATATTTTTTGACAACTTTGAAAATAAAATAAATAAAAATATTTTTTATTTTATTTTTTAAAAAAATATTTTTACTTTTTATTTTCAAATTTATCAAAAATATGAAAATGAATTTTTTATTTGTATTAAAAAATTTTAAGAAGAAATAATTTAATTTCTTCTTAAATTATTTTTTTAAAATAAAAAATAAAAATATTTTTTTTTATTTTTTATTTTTAAATTTGTCAAAAAATATGAAAATAAATTTTCTAACCCTAAAAAATATTTTTTTAAAGTAAAAATAGAATGTAATTAATTAAAAATAAAGAATAATGACATTTCTATCTTTTTTCAGCCCTTGTAAACCATTTTAGGATTGACAAACAATAAAATTAGATGGAATAATGTACTAATATAATAATAAATTTGTCAGGAGGGAGTTAATATATTTTTGAAAGGTCAAGAAAATTTAATATATTGAATCATTTTATAAAAGGAAAATAGTAATTAACTCTATATATAATAGGAAAAGTTTATTTTCAATTGGTTATTTTTGAAAAATGGGTAATTCACATTTTTGTATATCTCTTGCTAGATTAAAAGAATAAATGGCACAAAGAGTATAATATGTAAAATTTAGGTTAGACCTTGACTTTTCAGTTTGTTTTACATACAAATAAATTTAATTTAAATATAACTCAAATATTTATTTCTTAATATACCAAAGAAAAAATATAACTCAAAACACTATAGAGATAGACCTAAAATATGAAAACCTAAATTTCTATTTTATTTTGCTAATTTTTTTAAAAATGATAATCCATAGAAATTTTAAATGGTAAACATTGAAGAATTAAGGAACTTAGTAATCTACATATTAGTGATTTTTTTTATAATTCCCATAATTATATTTTTGCTTTTAAAATCTTAAACAAACTAAACAAGCTTTATCAAGATAAATATATAAATAAGCAAATTTCAAAGGAAGGGCTCTTAGATTTGTTTTCAATAATTACCATTTGCTATTAATAAAATATATATAGTATTAATGAGAAAAGATATCATTGATTTAATAAAAATTTCAAAAAAAGCATTTGATGTCAACTTTCTTTTTTCTTTTTAATTAATTTGACTTCAGTTTCTTTTAGCATGAGAAGAGAGAATGATAAATCAAACTTCAACTTTAATTTATTCTATAAAATAAGAGTAGCATTTATAGAGTTGTTTTTGTTAAAAGCAGAGCAATAATTTTTTTTTTTTTAAATTTTAAATTAACTTAAATATTTTTAATTAATTGGATTGTTTTATTTTCTCTTATACGCTATTTCAATTTCTCATGTTTTTTTTTTTCTTTTTGTTATTTTATCTTCTTACTACCCTATTACTATGTTTTTATCATAATCATAAATGAACTTTTAGTTTGTGAAATTTCATATTATTTATTATAAACCGTAACGAGTTGCATTTTTTGTTTCGTTTTGTTATTTAACGAATTATCATGATAAATCATAGTGCAATTGATTTATATATATTGGTATTTTGAACCCATTTTAAAATTGACCAAATTTTTATTTTAAAATTTAAATTCGATTCAAATAGACACTCAAAATGATCAAATTTGACTCAATAAATTTGATTAGGTTTGATTATCATTAAAAAAAAAATTATTTATTAATATTAAAATAAAATTCGAATAAGTTAGAGTTCAAATTCAAATTAATAAATTATTTTACATAATATGAAATATATTTAAAATTATATACAATTATATAAAATTTTAATATTGGATTAAAATAATATCAAAAATTTGACTCGTGTAACCAGTCAAATTAAGTATAATAATACTCGAATTCAATATAAATCAAATATTATAACCTAACTTTGGCTAATAAACTCTACAAATAATGATGAAAGAATTAATAACTTTTAGAATTATTTCAATTTTGCTCTTCAAAAAAGATGTGGTGATGTAATTTTCTTTTTTATTGCCATAAATAATGAAAAGCAGAGAGTTTTAGTGTTTTTTCTTTTGGAATTTTTTTAATTATATATTTACTATATTAGCTATTATTGTTTTAGTAAATTTTTATAAATTTATATCCAATGTTATAAATTTAAAAAGATAAAAATGTTTTTAATTTATGTATAATAAATAATGTATATATAATAAATAGATTAAATAAACTAAATATTTTAACTCAAACTGTTTAATACATTTAATTAAATGAATCAATTACGTGTTAATTTCGAACTAAACGAATTAATTCAACCCGTATTATTTATTGATGTGTCATTTTCGAATTGATATAAATTTGATCCGAACAAACAAACCTATTTACACCATATTATATTGGAGTCATATTTACGGTGGTATCACATATTACCATCCCTAATAAATACTTTCATTTTCATGGTAATGAGTTTTTTTGTGCTTGCAAATATGGCATGCCTAATCACATATTCTTGCACTCTCATAACTTTTGCTTACCATAGTTGACAATATATATTTTTTTTAATCCATAAAATATTCTTATATAAAAAAAAAAAATATAAAATTAATCTTTACTTCCGCTTTCACTCGCATTTTGTGAGATTGATTAGCTGTCCAAAATATTAAATTTGTTTCCTTTACTGTTTGGATCTTGTATATCAATGTCCAATAAAAACTTTGCTAATAAGCCTCTAGTTTTAATAGAAAAAGATATGAGATTGAGATTTTGGAATTCATTATAATTGACAAGTACTATCACAAATGAGTTGTGCTGCAAAAGTTGCATAATTTTTCGTCACAATTTATTATATTAATTACCTAATGCAATATATAACCTTAGCACATATTAATTATATTTGCAATTAATATATACTTTTAAAACAAACAATAATTAATAAAATAATATTATATTTATTAGGATTATAACTTAAAATCCTAATAAAATATGAAAAAAGAATTTTTCATATTTTGTAAGAGAGAAATATCAATTGGTTAAAAGATTTTTTCTTATATAGAATATAATTTTTATTTTAATATTATTTTTAATTTAATAAAATTTTTTATTAAATTAAAATTGATAGTGAATACATATATTGTAAAAAAGATTCTTAGATTTTTATCCAATAATTAGGTTAGGACTTTGTCCAATAATTAAGTTGGAATTATTGTCTAATGATTGAGTTAAATTATGATAGAATTATAATAGCAATGATAGTTGAAGTAGTGTATCACAAAATACATGATAGAGTGCCTTTATAGTTTGTCCGTAAAAATTATAATATAATAATTTAATGAATTATATTTTCAAGAGATTGTGGACGTAAATTTATTGAGATATTAAATCATATAAAATTTATTTATATTATTTTTTCTTTTCTTATTATTGTGCTTATAATTTAAATTTCTCTAAAATTTATATAATTTACATTATATATATATAAACCAAACTTGAGACCGTAAGAGTGTACCCTTGAACTCTCCTTCAGAAACATAATCTCAATTCACTATTTAAACTGATTCGAAGATATCTATAATTGACTGGAAAAAAAATAATAATTAAATTAAATCAAATTTCCTTTTCTTGGAAATGAAATAATTATTAGATATGCAAGGGATTTACTAAATAATTAAATCAAATTTCCTTTTATCGATAAACACCTAACACAAAGTTGATCAATATATATAAATGAACATAGCAGAACTTTAAAGTAAAATTTAACTTAAATCACTAATTTTGAAGGGTAAAAAATGGCTAGAAATATAGTCTCTTGTTTTGCTTTAATAATCTGTGTCACCAATTTTCCTGCTTATGCTGAATATAATTCAGACACTAGGGTCCATCTCCCTCTCAAAGAGAAAGTGACTAATCTTCGCTTTTTCCTTCAGGACACCATCAGTGGCAAAAATCCTACTGCAGTCAGGGTAGCCAAAGCTAATCGCACCATTGGTGGTCGGTCACCGACGCCATTTGGCAGCGTATATGCCATTGATGATCCTTTAAGAGTGGGAATTGATCCAAGGTCCCAGATTATAGGGAATGCACAAGGGTTATATTTTTCTTCGAGTCAAGATTCTAATAAACTTACCATCGTCATGTGCATTGATCTTGCATTTACCACAGGTAAGTTTAATGGGAGCTCGATCAGCGTGTTTTCAAGGAATCCAGTATTTGAGGCAGAGCGCGAGGTGGCGGTGGTGGGAGGAAGAGGAGAGTTCAGGTTGGCTAGAGGCTTTGTTAAGCTTAAAACTATTTATTTCAATGATACTAATGGTGATGCTATTATCGAGTATAATGTAACTGTGCTTCATTACTGAGTTACGGTTTCATTATATATAGATATATTTCCCCTTTGTATAATTTATTAAATGCATGGAAATAATCCTACAATCTAATCTCATATATCAAAACCATTTTCATATTTTCTTTTTGTTATTTCCCTAATTAGCACCTTTTAGACTAAAAATAAAAAAGAAATTTTGCGATCAGTGGAGAATAACAACTTATTCTATATTTAATTATTGTTGGTATAATTCCCTCATGTATATTTATGGCATGATAATGTTTTTGCTAATGAAATGATATGATTGTTACAGTGTTTGCTGAGTTGGTTTCACTCTGGCCCATAATATGAAATTAAGAGAATTAAGGGAGACCTCGGCTCTCCATTATATTTATATTGAGGTATAGATACATGATTTTAAATATAACGGCTGTTATTTTTAAGTTTTTGACGTGACCGTAATCGATATTACTGTTATATAACGGTTAAAAAATAAATAACCAATATCGACCGTGATGGCCGTTATTTAACGATAATGGGCGTGACAAATCGTGACACACCGTTATATAACGCGACAGATAAAAAATTTAATATTTTAAAATTTTTGATAAAATTTTTGTTGTATTTTATTGACTTATATTTTTTATTTATATTTTTTGTTAAATAATAGAACAAAAAACAACAATAAAAATATTATTTATCTTAATTATAAAATTAATATATGATAACAAATAAAAAAATTAATATTATAATTATCAACAATTTACCTTATATAATTATTAATTAACGTTAATATGTTACTTTAATATTTTTATTTAGCTTATGGTAAAGCTACTAGTAGGCCAGCTTTTGAAGTTAAGAATATAATTTTGTGCTTATCATCTGATGGTAGAAAATTTTAGAAGAAAACAGATGAAGTTATTAAAATTGAGGAGCCTTTACTTAAAGTTTTAAGGTTGGTAGATGGTGATGAAAAGCTAACAATTGGCTTTATATTTGAAGCAATGGAGAGAGCAAAATTAGCAATAAAGGAAAATTGCAAAAGTTATGTCAATTATTGGAGGATCATTTATGAAAGATGGAATTTTCAATTACATTATGATTTGCATGCAACGGGTAATATTTACATATCATAATAAAACTTATTGGTAAGAATAGTAAGATTTTTATTATTGTATAACTACAATTTGTTTGTTTATTTTTTTAAAGATACTTTTTCAATCCTCAATTTCAATATGGATGGCAAAAGTAGAGAAGTGATGGTTGGAGTAAAGAAAATAATTTAAAAATTGGAGTCAAATGTTGATAATCAAGCTAAAGCATTAAACCAGGTAAGTAAAAAAATATATAATTTATTGTGAGTTATTATTTCGTCTTAGTAAATATATTAATTTAGTAACTAGAATACTCATCAAAATTAAATATATTTTCCATTTCTAAATTTATTTGATAGGGAATATTTTTTCAAGATAAGATGGAAAGTTTTAGTACTATATTAGCACAAAGAGCTATAAAATTTACTAATCCTGGTAATAATTTTTTATTCAACACTTGCATTCAATTTTATTTTTTTGACATTAACATTAACATTTTAACTAATACATTATTTTATGAAATACAGCTGAATGGTGGATCCAGTATGGTGAAAGTGCTTCTGAACTTCAAACAATTGCAGTAAAAGTATTGAGTCAAACAACTTCAGCATCTAACTGTGAAAGAAATTG
>CANXYC011260231.1:0-34747 GCA_948193065.1 Aleurites moluccanus | reverse complement strand
AACCCAGTTCATATTGTTATAGATATGAGAGTTGCATTGATGTTGAAATACAACAACGAGCAGTTGAGTATTTTGCATTAAGTAGGAAGGGTGCAGCTCTAATGGACATATTAGCTGAAATGCCTAAATTCCCTGAACGTCAGGTAATGCTTGGGAACTCACAATATTAGTGCTTCCAGCTTACTTCTCTTCTGTAATAAGCCTGAAAAATTGTCAATGATTTTGATTGAAGAATTCAGTTATTGTGTTTTTATCTCTTTGAATTCAGTCTGCATTGATTAAAAAAGCTGAAGATGCTGAAATTGACACTGCGGAGCAAAGTGCTATTAAGTTGCGGGCCCAGCAACAAATGTCAAATGCTTTGGTTGTGACTGACCAACGACCTGCGAATGGATCGCCACCAACAACTATTGGACCGCTTAGTATTGTCAAGGTACCTGACATGAGTGGCGATGCGGTTAGTTCTCATCTCTTTATGTGAATGTTTGAGTTTGTCCTTGTTTATTTTTCCTTCAGGATTTTTAATTTTATTATCTTGTCATATTTGGAAATTTCTGTATTTTCTTTTGACAGGAGCATACTTCAGCAGATCAAGGACTGACCCAGGCAAATGGGACTTTGAATAAGGTAGATCCTCAACCTCCCTCAGCAGATCTTCTTGGTGATCTTTTGGGCACACTGGCAATTGAGGGTCCTCCTGGAGCTGCTGTCCAATCTGAGCAAAATACAGCCTCTGGATTGGAAGGTGTCCCAAGTACAGTGGATAGTGCAGCTATTGTACCTGTTGGAGAACAAACAAATTCTGTTCAGGTATTTTGTTTGGAAAGTTCTATACTACATTTTTGTTCCCATTATTGAAATGTGAGTGGAAATTGGAAGGGTTTCTGGTTGTGGTCCCTCTCTAGTATTTGATCTGTTTAGGGGTCTGTTAACAGGAAAATCAAAATCTGGGTAGGGAAAGCTTGAGTGAGCTTGTTTTTCTGCCTTTTTGACATATGATGAATGGTTCCGAGGGCTCATTAGAGAGAATACCTTGATCTCAGGAATTCAGAAAATTTGGAATTATGGCTCAGTTCATTCATTCTATGCCCCTCCTTTAAGTATCATCTAAGATTACATGAAGTGGAATTAATTATCCACTTGGTTGGAAGAAAGAAAAGATTTTCTGCTATTGCTATCGTTAATCTAGTCTATGATCATATGCTTATTTTCCCTCCTCATTCTAACATCCTTATAATTCGAGAACTTTTTTTTGTCTAAAATTATTTCCTTTTTATTTTTCCCCAAATTATACTCGGTTATATGAATGCACTCTCTTTGACATCTTTTTTATCACATAATTTCTTTTAATGATGCTGGATGGCTTTATAGCATTTTTTTTTTCTCATTGTTTTTTCCCACTTATACTTTGAGCTTGAAGGTAGTTATGATGCTCTTTCAATACTGATCTGTTCAGAATTGATAGATAACCTTCCTCACAGCTAACTACCATAGTAGTAACTCACTTGTGCTACGAAGATATTCATAACTTTATAGCAGATTGAATCTTGCTTTTGGCTAGCTGATTATGGTCATCTTCATTGCAGCCTATAGGAAATACCAATGAAAGATTTTATGCTTTAAGCTTGAAAGATAGTGGTGTGTTGTATGAGGATCCATACATTCAGGTACAAATTTTAATTATAATCTCTCATATGTTACTGCAGTTCATTTATGATTAATTATCTTCTCTTCATGTTTGATCCACCTCTTCTACTGGATGTTATTGGCCTTGCAATGTTTTCAAATCCTGCAAATATTTTGCAGATTGGTGTAAAAGCAGAGTGGCGCGCACAACATGGGCGTCTTGTTCTTTTCTTGGGAAACAAAAATACTTTTCCACTTGATTCTGTTCAAGCTTTAATATTGCCTCCTTCCCATTTAAAGATGGAGCTTTCATTAGTGCCTGAAACAATTCCTCCAAGGGCACAGGTGAATAAGCTTCTTGTTAATTTTTTGTTGTTGATATCTATATTGACATTAATCTTGTCTGCCTCTCTTTGTTCATAATTGTTCTTTTCATGATTTCCTCTTTGGTTGTATAGGTACAATGCCCACTTGAAGTCTTAAATCTTCGTCCAAGCAGGGATGTTGCTGTTCTTGACTTCTCCTACAAGTATGGCACTAACATGGTAATTAATTAGATGATTATCTTGTTTTCACTGTTGCTAATTTTTATACAGTTAGGCTACATTTATAAATACAGTTATCTAATTTTTGGCCTTTTATAGGTCAATGTCAAGCTTCGCCTTCCAGCAGTCCTGAACAAATTTCTTCAGCCGATAACAGTGTCTGTAGAAGAGTTTTTTCCTCAATGGAGATCTCTTTCAGGACCGCCTCTAAAGCTTCAAGAAGTAGTATGCACATTATGACTTATGTTGGAAAATATGAACTTTTGCTAAATAGAAAAACTTAATATTCTCCATGTCTGTCTGCCTTTAAGACACAATCTTTGGTTCTTGTTTGACCAATGATAATGTATATAATAGGTCCAAGTGAATGTTGCAAAATTATTTTAGAATCTAATTGAATCTAAGATATGAATAGGTGTACTTTGGATTGATTCCAGTTTTGTATAAACATGTAGCAAATCCATGCATTTGAATTTTTTTCTTATGGGTTTTCAGTTGGAGTCTAGTTTATGGACAATAAAATGTTAGTTGAGCACGACTGCCGTTAGGACAGCATGCTAGGATTGCCATGTCATTATTGTTGGACCTTATGTAAACCATCTTTGGCATTGTCAAATCATTTAAAATTGTCCATTGCAGGTCATATTGCTATCTATGATCTGTCCATGAATTGTTTCTCATGTCATTCTCTGTATTTTCTAATATGTGGCCGTATTTTCCTATGAATTGTGCAGGTTAGAGGTGTAAGACCATTGCCTCTCAGTGAAATGGCAAATTTGTTGAACAGTTTCCGATTGATGATTTGTCCGGGGCTTGTAAGCTGCTCTTTCTTTTTCATTTCTGCCTTCTCTTCGAGCCACACAATAGTTTTTCACTGTTTCATTTTCTGTCGTAGGATCCAAATCCTAACAACCTGGTTGCAAGTACAACCTTCTATTCAGAGAGTACACGGGCAATGCTTTGCTTGGTAATAATTCTCATGGTTCTGTACTATTATTGTCATTGTAGAATCAGAATTTTTATAGTGGATTTTTGGTGGGCCTTTATATATACTATAACAAAATTAGTCTGTTCTGTTTCTGGATTAGGTTTTAAACTCAACGCATTTGAGATTTGCATAGTATCATTCTCTCTGGAGATCATGCCATTTTCGTGTCCAGCAATTTGTCATTGCTGCAGTCTTCCTGTTCCGCATTGTGATTCAATTTGAACTGCTGCTTGACATTCCTTTTTTTATGTGATATTTCAGGTTAGAATTGAAACTGATCCAGCAGATAGAACACAGTTGCGAATGACAGTTGCCTCAGGGGACCCCACACTAACATTTGAGTACGTAATCATGATATTATGATCCTGTCCTAAGTCCACACTGAACAGTATATGCTAGTATGTTTCTGACTTTTAAACTTGCAGTCTGAAGGAGTTTATCAAGGAACAATTGATTACAATTCCTACAGCACCACGTGGACCAACGCCAGCAACTCCGGTACCTCCTGGAGCGCAACCACATAGTCCAGTGACACCTTTAACAGATCCTGGGGCCATGTTGGCTGGTTTGCTGTAACAATCTGAAGGTGATTGATGTGTGAAGATTTGTTGATTATACACTTGTAAACGCGACTTTATACAGCTGGCCCACCCATCTGTCCCTCGACTCTAGAGGTGGATCAGGAAATTCATGATGTTAGGGCTGGCGGAATTTAAGGGGGAGCTAATTTGTGGAATTTCAGGGGGGTTGGTCAGGATTTTGAGATTCTTTTGCACAATTGTAATGTGCTTAGTGAGGTTTTTCTTCTTCTTTTTATTAATCACTTGGGGTGAGGGTATTTTTTATTTTCTCCTTTCATTTTCCCTCTTTTTCTTTTCTTTTCCAGGTTTACTGGATTGGTTTCTGTACTACGAAATCGGACCGTATTGTAAGATATTAAGTAGAATGAGTTGTAATAGTTTGTATTTGATTGTCAATGCATAATTATTATATTTTCAATAAGAGCAATTATAGTGGAAATCAGAGGATATGATTTATTATTTTTACATTTCTTATTGATTTTTAGTGAGGTTCTCAGAGACCATTTTTTTTCCATATCTACTGTTGAAGCAATTTAATTTGAATGGATTATGGGAAATGATAATGCAATTGACATCGTTATCACAAGAATTGATCTCATCGCTAAAATAACCAGGAGTAATTTGCATTATACTCTAATGAAAATTTTCACCCCATAAAATTTAAATTTAAATGAAGACTCAGATTCAAATTCTATACTCTCACAGCTTTAAATAAAGTTAGAACTATCAAATTGCATCTTATTAGTATATTGACCATATAAAACAATTTCTCTCCTAAAAAAAAAAAACTATATAAAACAATTGCGTTTTATATACTTGTATAACTATTTCTTATAGAACCAATGTTAATTTCCCTTTTCTTTTAGAATACTTGATTCATTTCTTATTGAGAAATTATTTAGAGATTCTCTTGGTGAAAACAAAACTATTTAGTGTAAAAGTTTATTTTCTTTAGAATTAAATAATTTTTAAATTTAATATCATTTTGCTGTTAAGATTAAAAAAAAATAGTTAATTAAGAGAATTCAAAAAATAACTAGCATATCACTTAGATAATTATTTTATATATAATTAAATAATTTAATTGATTCCAATCACAAATCATCAATCAACCAGCAAACATTGAAAAGACCTGTAATTGAACTGATCAATTCAATTAACATAAAGATAAAAAGCAACTGCCATGCGGATTTGCAAACTCCACGTTTTATTGAATAGACATTTTTTCAAATATCTCAATTTAAGCGATATAATCTATCATTGCAAATTTATTAATTAAAACTGTTGGAGATATAAAAAATTTATATTGATAGATTATAAAAATAAACAGAGAAACTAATCATATTAATTTGATTTAAATTTTTATCATTAAAATGATTTAATAAAAACATTATAACAATAATCCATATTCTCTCTAAATTACTTAAATTTTCCCTCATTATTAAGCAAAATTAGAGAAGAGTTTCAATCCTATCAAATTACCAGAATATAATCTATCAAATTACCAAAATATTAAATTATTATAGGACTATTAATCGACTACTAAAATATCAAATTACTTAGTGAATTAGACTAGACAAACTACCTAAATTACCTTTCATTATTGAGCATAAGTTAGTAAATTTCTTCAAAAACCCCAAAAAAGGAAAGAAAAAACACACATTGGGATTTCCCAAATCAGTTGTTGCAGCGGGAAACGGAGAATTGGACTCCTGTTTTTGGGAACTTGTCTGTCTCAATTGTAATCTTCCATAAGCTTACATTTTTTCACATCATTGGGCAAATTTGCAAGAGAGAGAGATCCATAAAAACAATGTAATATGCATTTGACCTGATCTCAAAAAAAAAAATTAGGGATGGAAATGTGATCTATACAAGCAAGGTAATCAGATAAGCACAAGTCAAAAAAAAAAAACCCTGCTTATCTCCCAGTAAGGGACTACACACAGAGGTCGTGAAATGATCGAAATGCAGCTAGTATCTAGCAACTCCAACACAAGCCAAAATATCTGAACAGACTCGAGAAAAAAATTGGTCTGGACTTGCCCAAAATGCTGATTCTATAAGTGGGAGAAAATTCAGTTAGCAGTCTCGAAAAGGAAGTAACTGGTTCATCATCATCTTTCCTCTTAATAATACACCCACCCTTGATATGCTAGCCTGCTCCATTAAATATTAGTCGGCTAAGTTTTAGTTCACAACCCCTTTTCAATATGACTTTCATTCTAAGTATCACTGCCTCCAAGAAAAAACCAAAAATAAGACCAACAAATAAGCTATCGCCATTCTCGGCATTTACCACAAGACCAGGTGCCTTCTGGAGATGTGAAATCATTCCAAGGTGAACAATGATTGTGTATCATCAAGTTGCAAATGTCACATGAAAGGTCAGGGACTGGTTCTGAGCGTAAACACTTACTGCAGTGCTTTGTATTAATGATTGCTTTGGGAACTTTCATTGGCTCCTTCCAATCACCTGATATGCCCAATGCAAACGGTTCAGAAAATCCATCCTGTGAAATTGCAGATAACACATTTTCAGAGTTTTCCAAATCATTCCCTGAAGCATCAAATCCATCAAACTGGGCACCATCATCGTTAGCCAGCAGCTCTGTAAAAGAGAAGTAGGTCTGTGGTTCAAACTCCATATCCTCGCAGTTCAAATTTCCATAGTCAAACTGCACCTCACCTTCAAGGTTATTAGCTGAAACATCCCACTCCCCACAAAGTAACTCCTCTTTAGGTTTCAGGAGGCTGCAAGGTAACTCCTCCTTAGGTTTCATGAGGTTATTTCTAACAGGCACAGAAGATTCAGCAGGATGACTATTCTCGAAAATACTTTCAGTTTTTACTTGAGGCTTTGGATGCCTTCTGACAGGTAGTTTCTGTGGCCCCTGTCCAGCAGCATCCCATTGAAGCTCCGCTCCTGAATTTTCCTCCTTAATTTGCTCAACTCTTGATAGAGAGAAAAGCAGAGGATCATCATCTCGTGTAAGAACTTCCTCCTTAGGAACCAACATAGTAGTGGGCTCACGCTCTTTATATTCAATAACAGTTCCAGAATCAGAGTCCACTCCCATATTTCCTTTCTTCAACAACCTCTCACGTGGCTTGTGGCCCACTGACTTCTCAGCTTCATAGTTATCATCACGAGGACATTTGGGTGCTTTTGTCCTGCGACACCTGCAGCACTTGAAGCCCACAACATTAGGAAGTTTTGACTCGTCTAGTTCTACAGCTTCAGCATGAAACCATCCTGCATAAAGCCAAAGACAAATGGTTCATAAAACAAAAACTAAAAATATTTCATTCAAAAGAGAAATAGAACCCATCATGTGAAGAAGGCTTACTTTCACAAGTTTTACAGTAAATATACATCAGATCAGGGTTATATGCCTTTTTGCAAAGATGACAAACAGGAGTCAACCTCTCTGAACTGCCCTTGAAAAGGATGTTCTCACGCCTGAAATCAATCCCTGTGTCTTCAGTGTTCTTTTTCCTCCACATGATACCCCAATTAGTACTTCGCTTTTTCTTTGCTAAACAAGAAACAGAAGTAGCTTGTTTCATCTCAGAATTACTCTCCTGAGTTTTCACAGATATTAGTGGTTGATTATTTAATTTAATCCTTATGTTTTTGTTGGCTGTCGGTACATTATGAGATTCCTGCCTTTGCATGGGCAAGGGAGTAGTAGGACACTCATTGCTGTGTTTGTTTTCAGGACCAACAACTTTGGCAACTTTAGCATTGCAACACTGCTTGCACGTAATCAAGAATTCAACTTCCTCATTTGTATGAATAGTTGAACTTACGGTACAAACTTTATGACAATAACCTGGCATGGCATGGCATGGCATGGCATAAAAAGAAACTTTAATCATTGCATCCAATAACATTGCACAAAATGAAATTAGCAAACTACAAGAGAAAATTCAAGTCGTTAACAGCTTACTTAAAAAAAAAGGATGGGCACATATTTGTTACCTGAATGTCTGTGACCACAAGTAACCTATTTGTAGTAAACTACCTAGGACAATATAGTAATTTGATTCACATAAAAACTTGTTTTGGAAGACTGGACAGCAGACTTTAGGTGCATAGGCAAATTACAACTCCCATTTGAAAAAATACACTTAAATCCTCATTTTCAAATTAAATTGTCCTTGACTTTCAAATTCTACACATTAGTTCTATTAAAATATATACTTTTAGTCCATGAACTCTTAAACAAATAACCTTCTAGGTCTGGAATTTTTAAATGAAGCAGCAGTTTGATCCCTAAATAATTAAAAGGCAAGCAACCAAAAGATTGTTTCATTTAACAGGTGAAGGACTGAAAAGTTATTTCATTTAAAAAAATCAGAAGTGAGGGATTGAAGTTTATTAAAGGAACCAAAATGTAGCGAACTTGAAAATTAATAACCATATAATTCACTGGGAAAAAAAGTGAGAACTCAAGTGTATAATATGCCATGTGTTAAGGCATGTGCTTCATAAATACTCAGGTTTCCTAGTTCCACATGCACATGCATAAATTAGAAAAGTGTCCACCTCTTCCCTTAATAAAGATGTTACTTAATATATGAGTTTTCCTTTTCTCTGACTTATACAAGAAATAGACCAATTATAAGATGGAAATGCCCCCACCTGCCATAAATCTTTCCTCAGATGAATATGAGAAGGGGTGTGCAACAATAAATTTCCAAGGTTCCATTTAAACCAAATGAAAGAGAAAAACAGTTGTATATTAAAAGGATTGGAGATATCTAGTGACATATTGTAATAAAGATTGCTGTTTTCTACCAATACCATAACATATTAGCAGAAATTTATCTGATTTTCCAAACAACACTTAGAACATGGTTTTACAGTTCAGAAATATAAACAATAGTTAAAGAATATGAAGAAAGAGGAGTTAAGAATGGAAGCTTCTAACATACCTTGGCAAGCACTGCACTTAACCGTATTCCTGAAGATCACACCACAAACAAGAATAATAAGCTTAGAGCAAGTTGGGGCAGCGAAACACAATGAAAATTAGAATAAATAATATCAAATAATTACCTAAGTAAAACATAACGGTGGCACGATGCACAAGAGCATCTATCCAACTTGTCTCTTTTATATGTAAGATATAAAAATATATCCCTGCGTGAAGCTTTCAATTGCCTTCTCTGTAACTCGGACAGTTCATTCAAAGACTTCTTAGCTGATGGCAAAACCACTTCGCCAATTCTTTCTTCATACTCTTTGATCAAATATAAAGGAACATGAGTTTCAGAAAACCAGTATTTCTCCTTTCCATCTTCACTTTGCTCAAGTTCAATTATATTCTTCATGATGCGGGAAGGCAGATGTTTTTGATTCCCAAAAGCAACTCCATACCTAATCTTGTTTCCCTCAATTTTCTTATCACAAATGGTTGCATTTCTAAACACAGAGGCTTCTGTCTCTGGAACCTTTCCATCAAGGAGATTCTGCTCAGGACGAACAAGATCATTCCACCTCACATGAAGGTCTAGGTATCTAACCTGATGCAAATTCCAACAGAATTTTCAAGACACATGCAGTTACAGACAATATGCTGAAGAGTAAGTAACCAATAGAATATTATTGTTGCCATATACAAAAAATAAAAACAAACCTGAAGTGCTAGCTGTGATGTATTCTTGCTCTTCTCGACTGCAGCTCTCCAAACCAACTGTCTGCTTCTTTTAGGACGCTCAGGATCATCAACATAATAGACACCAGCAATCTTTCTTGAACCACCTAATAAGGAAATTCATAAAAATTAAAATTTTCATATTCTACATTTATAACAATTAATAAATGCAAGAATGTCACAAGCAAAACTTGACAATCCAGAGATGCTTCCAAGGGAAAAAATGAAGGTTTCTACTAACAGAAACGACTTCCTAACGTGTATAAATATTTACCTTGCCGAGCTGCCTTTTTAACCACCAACTGAGGCACAATTGCTTTGTGGAATACAAGCTTTGATAGCTTACCCCCTCGCCACCAGATGAAATCTTTGTCATCACATCCATTAGCTCTAATGTCAGAAATACCAGATTGTTTCCTACGTCGTTTCCCTCCAGGTCCACGTTTTTGTGTGGTTCCACTGGTGCTTACAGCACTTTGAATCACAGAAGAATCAGCCAACCAATCATCCATTGCCTTGGCCCAGTCCCCAGAAAGAGCAATAACACGAATATTATGCTCAAGCTGCAAGTTAATATTCATGAGATCACATCAACCAATTCCGAGAGACATCCACAAAAGTGCAAACATGGTGAAGAGACACAAAAATGGTGTTTGTTAAGGCTAGGGTAATGGATCTGCTAAGATGTTTAATCGACTCGATCACCCTTTATTTAATTAAAATGGAAATTTAACGATTACTTCAAAAAGGAAAATTGCAAGAATGACAAGGTTTTTTTTCTTTAAAAAAACAAAGAAAAAGAAAAAAGAAAAGAAAAGAAAAGAAAGGAAGAGGAAACAACATACTTTCACTGAGTGTAATAAACAAGGCCAATATGAAAATTACACAGAAAAAAATAGATAAAATAATATTTTCACCTTATAAAAATCAAGGTATTTAGGGAATTTCACAAGTTCCTTTTTCAGTGTCATTCTCAAGTTGGCCTAATATATGAGGCAACGCGATATACCTAGCATAGTAAGTCTTTACTAAACATATAGCTTCAGCATGTTATCATATTTTATTTGGAATATATATATATATAGCTTCAATTGTTGTTGACATATTGACTCATCTCAATGTTCCAAATAAAAATACCACTCAGATATGTATTCATCTGCAACGCTTATGGCAGTAAAGCTTGGAAAACACAAATATCACACTCTGAAAAAGTAGGACGGAGACAGATCAGCCATCTATACATCATACATGAGCTCCCTGCTTATTAATTTAGATGTAAATCCAACTAATCCAGAGACATTGATTCCTACACGCTCTTTAAGTTTGTAATCAGCAGATCAAATACATTGTGAACCAAATGTAAGTGGAAATTCAAGTTGTAAATTGCATGATATCTATGATAGGGTGCACAAATAAGGTAGCTGATTCACTAGATGGGGGAAATCACACAACCTTGATAAGAATGCATAAAAGCAAACAAACTTACTTCAAGCAAGGGGCCTTTTATAGCACTGCAAGTTGAAGCATCTTCTACTCGTTTACGCCACAGTTTTCTGTAACTCATGCTTAGAAAGGGACCAACAGTAAGACCACATAAAATCTCCCCCAAGTACAAAATGTAAGTTGAAATGCTAGTAAGACTACCCTCTCCACTCATTGTAGGACGAAGGCTACTGAGGACCTTCATGGTGCTTTTAGTAGCAATCAAGGCAGCTGAATTTAACATACACCCCCTTTTGCTATTAGAAGGAAGCTTACAAGAGTGGCACCAGCCACATCTCTCCCTTGGCACCTCTATAAGCTTCTTTTCAGAACTTGGCCAGAAAAAACGGGAGGCTGCCATTGAAAATGCTTTTGCTTGCAATAAATTGTCAGTAGTCGCCTTCCTAGCATTGCCTGGTTTATGAGCCTCTGAAACGCGAATTTCCTCAGATGAAAGAACAGCCAGATTAGCAGCGGCTGATGCTGCAAAATCCCCATGCATATAGTGATTTATGTAAGCATAAGGCTTAAAAAAAGTCCCCATATACATAAAATTATCTTTCAAATTTTTCTCATCCCTTCCAAAGCCAGCATGATTGCCTTCCTTGCTTTGGGACAATTTGATTGCTGGAGAAGTAGTATTCCCTTGCCCAGCATGGCTGTCATCACTGTTCACAGAGGTGCAAGTAGTTATCATACTTGATCTGTCAACAAATCTATGGAGAGCTACATCTGAGGGGTCAATTGGCTGGTCAACTGAACCAGTAGACTCGACTTTAATCTGCTCAGGTAATATCGTATTCATGAGATGGAAATTCTTCATGCTTGTTGCATCACCATTACACAGGATGCCGTGAGGGTCAGCTTGAAATTTTGCATTGACAGAGGCATCAAGAAATGAGACTGCCACATTATCCACATCACTTAAATTTAAACTAACTGCATTCTCAGCCTTACCAGTATATGTAACATTATGGTTTTCCTTGAAAGCAAATGAAACTGACAAAGTAGAAGACTTTTCATCTTCATTTATAGATGCTGTACTTAAACCTCTTTCCATTGTCTCAAAAGGGGAGAAAGCACTTTTTGGAATTTTCCAGTACTCTGCAATTGCCTTAGATATGCCCGAGTATAAGGATCTATGTTGCACGGAAGAATAAAGCACTTGCAGGACCTTTGGAATATCCTTCTGATTGTAGTATCTCAAACATGGTTCTGCGCCACTAGAAGCTTTGAGGCTGAGAAAATCAATATAAAAGAAAGGAGAAGAAGGAAAATGAAAAAGGAAAATTAATAGGCTAGACAAACACTCTGAAAGACAAGGAGACAGTAACAAAAATACATAAAGACACAACTTAAGAGCCACTTTAATGATGATGCATGTCTCACAAATATCGTAATCCATAACACATGTAATTAACTTTTAAAAAAGAAAAAGTAAAGGAGTAGATTAAAACATACACCAATAAGTGATTGCAAGTACCCAAGAATACTTGCTCATACATATCGACGCCAAATACTTCTGCTCCTCTAAGTGAGGTTCCCACAATAATAGTAGGTCCCAACTTGTTAATTGTGCACTCTGGACAGTACCAAGGCCCTTCTGGTATATACATTTTGACAACACCTATGCATCTAGAATGATATGCTGATGGGCAACCATCACAACAAATCAAGGTTCCGTCCATGCCACAAAGCCGGCATTCATCACTGTTCCCATCAACACCAACACTGGGAAAATCCCCCTCCCCTTCAGCACCTTTGGAACCCAAGTATTTGCAATCACACGAAGACTTAGTTCCATGGTTGAGAGCAATAATATCCGTAGCCTCCCTGTCCTTGCATGCCGAAGTCTTGGAATATCTAGGATGGACTCTTCTTGGTCCATTTTCAGGAAGATCGGTTGCAACTGCATCAGGATCTATTCCAACTTCTGATTCTGTCCGCATATCAATTTCCACTCGTAGCTCAGCGCAATCCAACATATCATCACACAGAAGTTGCAGAATCATCAATTTACTTCTCACTGGTAAGGAATAATACTCCCTCTTCAAAAAATCATCATAAAATTCCTTCCACTCCGGTCCCTTTGAATATCCCATTATTGTAAAATAATGGACCAAATAAACAGGCCAGGTAAGTGAATCAAGCAAGCTCCAATCAATGCTTCTGCATACAGAGAATACAACATAATACTAAATATACACTGGAAAAATATTTTTGAAAAATAATGTATAGTACACAGAAGTACATACTGTCTCTAAAAATATATATGCACATAATGCGCAAATCAAACATATAATTCCCATTTACAAACTCTAACATGCAAATAATACATAGTGATTACCTCAAGCATTTTGAAGCAAGCTCTGAACCATCCGAGGACAGTGTCTCAAGATGACGCCTCAATGCATGCATCAAAGCAACATGAATGGAATCCAACAGTGTGTTCTGAACTTGGCAGTTAATTGCCCCGACCAAATCATCCAATGTAAATGGACTCAAAAAGAGGAGAATATTAAATGACCTCAAGGATCCATACACTGAGAAAAGATGTGAAACACATTCCTCAGGCACACCTACAGTCCCTGATGACGGAGGGAACTGTGGGGGTGGCACAATTGGGATCCACACCTCTGGTTCCAGATCATCATCTTGTGCATACTCACATGAATCACTTGAGGAATCTGCATCACCCTCATCTTGTGCCATGTCATTCTCAACTGCTACTTCACTACTCATCTCTGTCAATGCAGATATTTCAACCCTATCCACCTCATTTTTAGAATCACCCACTTCCTTCCTCAAATCCTTCTTATTCTTTAAACTCCTTTCTAACACTAATTGATCTAATTTCTTCCTCCTTTTACTCAAATCATCATCAAAATAATCATCACCTAAAATTAAATCACGTAGCTCACCACTTTCCAAATCCTCAAAATCCCCATCCTCATAATTTACCCTATATAACCCGCTGTCATGACACACTATTTTCCCCAGAAAAACCGCATTATCATTAAACTCTTTTAATACATATCTACCCACAAGCGGCGTCCATCTCATTTCCAAAGCCTGCTTCTTAATACCCACCATTTTTTCAATTTCATCCTCTTCTCGCCACCGTTTCCTGGGTCGACCTCGACCTCTCTTTTTAACCTCCATAGCCTCCATTTTAAAACCGGACAAAGCAAAGCAGATTGAACCCAATTAAAAAATTACTCAAAAAAATCCCTAAAATACCAAAAACCAAAACCTCAAATTCTAATTTGATTTCAACCCACAATAGATCTCGTTGTTGATGCAGATTCCAATTAAACAACTAAAACACCAAAAAAAAGAGAGAGAAATTAATGAATACCAACTGATTATCGATAACACGAACATTCAAGAAAAAGTCATATGATATAAATCAAATTATAGTTTATTACAGATCCTACACAACCAAATGACGAATTTAAAACATAACCATAATTTTAAAACCCTTTTTTCAAAAAAAATAAAAAAATATATATTTTAAAATCGATTTGTACATAAATTTCTGCATAGACTATAGAGAGAGAATACCTTGTTAGGGTTTAGCAACCGCCATTGAAGACCAGATTGAGGATTTTGCTTTGTTTCAGTGTATAGAGAGAGAGAGAGAGAGAGAGAGGGTGGGTGCCCTAATAATAAATGGAGAGAACAAGAACAAGTGAACTACGGCCTCGTTCTCTCCACTTACCGAGTAATTAAAAAAACTGTAGCGAGCTTATATATTTGACTCGGAACTCATTTTCTATGACTCGTACATTCAGGATCGTCCGAGTCGCTATTTAATTATTCATATTATATTTAAAAAAAAAATGCTATATTATGTGAAGGATTTATATCATGGAGTCAACCTCATACAGAGTAAACTGTCCTTTCTTTTACACATTTTTCATTAAATTACTTTTTTTTATGTGTTTTCTTTGAAATATTAAATTTTATAAGGGTCTAATAGAAATTTTTTCACATAAACTTAGTACTAAAAGTTACGTTGTCCCTAGATTATTAAAGTAACCAATTAAATATTCAAATAATGAAAAATTAATACTTTTTACCACCTGAAAATTCTAAGTCAATACACGTATATTACACACGTGATGACATGGATAAAATTATAATATTTTAATTTTTTTTCTAATGTAAAATTTTTCTCTAATCATCATTTTATTTCCCACCAAAAATGAATGAAAGATTGCAATTATTATTATAACTTTAACTAAATCAATAAATCAATGAATAAATAGGATAAAAAAAATATTGGATTTCGACTTTCCCCTTCTTCTTTTTTCTTCTTCTTCTAATCGGAAAAATGTTGTAATTGCAGAGTTACTTTTTCTCATTACCTTTTCTCCAATCTAAAAACTTAAATGATAAAATTCTTCCTCTTGTGCCTCCTAATTTACTTTTCCCATGTCTTTTATACTTCATAATCTCTATATGTGCATTGTTAAAGCAAAAAATTAGATTCATTTGCAGATCGGCGTTGAGATTTATAGATAAATCGATATCAAGAATTCAGAATTATTTCTTTGATTGCTTTTATATTAGGGATGATGGTTGTCAACATTATTTCATCTATGAATCTTCTCGATCTAAACTAATTATATTGCCTCTTTCTTTTTTCTTTAACTTTTTTCTCCGTATTTTGTTGCTATGAGTTTTCATCGTAAACAAAATATTTCTTGCAAAAAATATACCTTGATTACTCGATAAATTTGTGTTTGTCTTAAAAGGAAAAATAGGGATTTAGTGAAAGAATTTGAGATTTTACACTTTATTAGCTTATAATTGGCTAAACTGGGAAATTGCAAATTATCATATATGTTTGATTGCCTATAAAATTCACACATAAAAAATAATAACAATAATTTTCATTCATTTCAGAAGGTTCTTTATTATCCTCACTCGTTGATTCAATATTTGATATGGAACACTATATATTCGCAGAGTCATATCTTACTCTTTAGTCATTCAACAGAGTCATCAGAGATTTTCAAGTTACAATAAAGCATATCTACTACAAAGATGAAAACAGTCATTACATTACCATCAGATGTGTGGAAAAGGCAATTATACACTATTTATTAATTTCTTTTTATATGATATTAAAATGAATGCACAACCAAGAAAAATAATAATAATAGTAAAAATTAATCAATTATGAAGGTAAATAATTTTTAATGCCCTTCATATGTATTATTATTTTTTTTTAATTTAAAGTGGATGGTCATAATATTTTTTTCCCCTTTTAATGTTCTTCACGCGCTGTTTTTACATGTGAACTTATGCACTGTACTGACTGGATATTTAAGAGATAAAAAGTTTCATTTTTGTTTATTTGAGTGTTGAAATGGTTATTTCAATAGTTCATGGGACAAAGTGACTTTTGGTGTCAAGTTTACAGGAAAAATATACATTGGGCATTTTATAAGTGATTTTAATATTTCATGCATAAGATCAAATTGAAGGATATTTACAGGGATGGTAGTTTTAGTCCGATTCGTAAATATTCGCTTTAATTCGATTTGAATGGGACATATATTATCCGTCCCGTGCATATTCGGATCGGATTCCAAAAATAATAATATTTGTTTTGAATTCAATCTTATTATATATATTTTTATTTTTAATATTTTATTTATATATTTTTTAATTAATAGTTATTTTTATATGAAATATAAATTATATTATATGGATATTTAAAAAAATATATAAATAAATATATATACATATATATTTAAAAAAATATATATATATAATCGGATATACCCGATTCATCACCTTATTAGACCCAAACGGATACTTTTTTTTTTTAAACGGATATGATTAGAATTTTACAAAAACTTACTCATACTTGACATGTTTCCATCCCTAAATATTTCATTATTTAGCAAAAAATTAACCATACAAATCGATAAATTTATCATTATTTAAATTAAGATTAAACGATTGTATTGCAATTATTATCTATCTAATTTAAATATGATAATCTTTAATTTAAAACTAAAACATTCATAAAAACTAGTCGATGCTCACTTTGTATAAATATTAATTTAATCTGTATTTTTAAAATATGTTGACATATTATTATTATGATGAGGATATTGTTAAATTTACATATTACTTTTAATAAGTTTAAATATTAATATAAATAAAATATATGAATCACATTCATTAGATATGGACCAACTAAAAGAATGATAAGAATATATTATATATATTAATTTATATAAATTATAAATAAAATATATATAGATATAATAATATGAAAAAATTGATAAAATGATTTCATAAAAAATTATTTTTTTAAAATTGATGAATTATATTTTGAACAAATTTTGAGCTTAACTTTTATGAAAATTTCATTAATAAAATAAAATGAAAAGTGAAAATCATGATAAATTGCTTTATAATAATAATACTAAACGATATTAAAAGAAATAAAATTCCAATATTATTATATAATAGGAATTACTACATCATTATGATTATTATGATCTATCGGTTATAAGCTTTGTGAGTGGGACAATTTGGGTATAGTCAAAATTAACTACAGTACTACACAATAAAGGTCAAAGCAGAGTACGACGGAAAATGTATAAATCTTCACATAGACAATAAATCCCTTCCCCGAATTATACTTGGGTCACAGCCTTAACTATTTCCACGTAAAATTTAGAAAATTTGTACGGCCACGGGCGAGGACGACGATCGACTCGGAATATAAGCGAGTTGACTCGGAAAAAATTGGGCGTGAATTGATATAGTTAAGCTTGGGTGGGTACTTCTGTTTTTATTCACAAGCACAATGAAAACTAAAATGAGGCAAGAAAATGGGAGATGGCGGGAACAAACTTCCACTAGATGGCATTGCCGCCCAGATTTTCAAAATTATTTACAAAAATATATTTGAATGAAAAAGGAAAAAAAAAAAGAAAGGTGACATTTTTAGTGTGCATTGGAAATAATTTAGGATTACTAATTGGTAATTATTAGCATAAACATTACTTGAAATTGATATGAAATTAAAAATGATTTTAAATTATATATAGTTTATATTTTTCGAATTAATTTAATACATGCAGTGATTAAATAATTGAAATTTAAATTTTATATTTTAATTCAAAAATTATTAATTAATTTAGCTTTGCTATTGATTGTGTTTATAATTCAGCATCGATTTTATCATTAAATTAAAATATTAATTTACAATTAATTTATTTATTTAATTAATATTCGATTCTAATTATATATATATATATACATATATATATATATATATAATTAAACAATTGAATGTCATTAGTACAAGTCCTTTTAGGTGACTTTATGTTTGTTTATCCTAATTCTTGGCCTAAAATGGAAGACAGGGAAATATATGTATTTAAAATTTTATATTTTAGGGACTAAAATGGAAGGCAGTGGAATATATGTATAGCTTTTGCATGGGGCTTGATAGAAATAAGAAACTCAATGTTTCAGATCCTTCAACATTGTGTTTGAATTTTCAATTTGAAAATTCAAAATTTTTTTTTATTATAATGTATTGAATTTTTAATTTCAATTTTAAAAATGAAAATGTTCGACATTTTTAAGTAATTAAGAATAATTTATAAAAATTTCAATTGATAAATTTTATTTTTTATAATATTTAAATTCGATACTAGGATTTCCAAATACCCCAAATATAAAATATAAAAATCATTTTCAAAATATGTCAAATTTGGTTTAATTTAAAATTTGCCCAATTAAATATATATATATATTTTTATGACTACATAATATCCAAATTCACTAAAATTAATTAATATACGCTCAAGTTGAGAGAGATTTATAAATAAGATAAAGTTTTTTCAATATCTAATTTATCTATTTATAAAATTCAAATTTAATATTTTATTTAAAGAAAATAAATTTCTTATCATTCAAACCAATAAATATTAATTTTTTTCAATCTTTTAAATAAGGATAAACATGATTAAAGATTGCAAAATATGATTTTACCCAATAAAAATAATTTATAATTGATGGACTATTTCAATCCATCTTGAATCAAATTTAATAATGGTTCAATTCCTAAAGTTGAATGTTACATGTTTATCACCTTTTCCTATTTTTTTATTATTTTTATTATAAATATATTTTACATTTTTTTCATATAATTCTTTTTTTTTTTCATGTTATATTCAATATATTCATACTACATAAATAAAAAATAAAAATATGGTAGGAAGCTTCATATGTTAAATTATTAATAAGCCCCATTAAATAACATGATGCATTAATAAGGTCATGTATTGGCTATCCATTTTCCCATGTTCCCTTATGATGCTTCATTTCATTATTTGGGAGGGTAAGCTATTCCCACTTCATATGGAGAAAAAACTACAAAAACATTCATGAAACACAAATTATTGGAGAATATTCTAAATTCATGTCTCTTTTTTAATATTTTTAAAAAAATAATGTCTATATATAATTTAAATGGAGGGGTTCAATTAAAGAAATAAGGTTCTAAATTAGGTTGATCAAATTAAATAAACTAACATATAAAAAAATTTAGGTTTACTTCAGAACTAATATACAAAAATGGCTTGTCTAATATAACAAAACAATTAAAATAAATGCACATTGAATTTATTTAATGTTTGATATAATTGAATTTTATAAAATTTTATGAATTTTACTTTACAACATAATACTGTCATGTTTGATATGCAAAATCATTTATAATCTTAAAAATTTTAATCATATATAATTACTTATATTTTATATTATATATAATAACTTTTTTTTAAATACAATAATTTACTAATTTGAATTTATTCAAATTTCATTTTAATATTAATATTAACTTAATTTCTAATAACAATCGAGCACAATCAAATCGAATTTAAATATTTTTATTATTAATTCGAATCAAATTTGAATCTCAAAATAAAAACTTGATCGAATTCAAATTGAGTTTTAAATTTTTTAATAGAATCAGATTCAAATTTAATATTATTTTAAACTAATAGATTATATTTGTATATCAACAAATAAGGAGATAAAAGAAATTTTATGCTTGCCTCCAAAAAGAAAAAAGCAATATATTAAAAACGAATTTTGTTGAATAAAAAATTATTCTCTCAAAAGTTGAATTGCAAAATTTATTTTCGAATAAACACCAAAATCAAATTTAAAATTTTCTCAATTGAAAGCATTTATTTTCAATTGAATTTTTTAAAGTGTCAAACAATTTAAGAATTTAATTGTTAAAAAAAAAAATTATTAGCCTCCTTTAAAATGAATTTTTGATCCTCAAATTGAATATTATACATATATAATTGGCGGGAAATATGACATGGGACATGTTCATTACGCGCTTCCTCATCCCTTTATAATCCACCCCGCCCCGCCATTTCTTCACTGACTCCGCCGTCTATTTCAAAAATATCTCTTAACTTTCATCTCCTGCGCGTTTTAGCTCCTATCTATCGTCTCCATTTTCCACTAAAATCTTTTCACAGTTGTGACTCCAAACCCTACTCGGTTCAAAATCCCAAACTAGTGAAGAAATTTAGGAATTTAGGGTTAGGGTTTTTATTTGCACAGTAACGGCCAAATGGGAAACAAAGTCACTGACGAGCTGCTCTCCACCGTCCGATCAATTGTAGGCCCTGACTTCTCCGATATGGACATTATCAGAGCCCTCCACCTTGCAAAATACGACCCTACTGCTGCTATCAATGTCATATTTGATACACCTAATTTCAATTCTAAATTAAAACCCCAAACCCCAAACCCAAATTCAACGAAACCTAAACCTGCTCCTGATAAGCGGAATTTGGTAGAAAAGGAGAATGGGAATCGACATTTGGGCAATAATTTGGATGTTACTACTTGCATTGGAAGTAATGAGGGAGATAGTAGTGTTGAAATGAGACTTTCGGATTCTGTTGGGAGTGAGTGGTGGTATGTGGGTAGTGGTGTAGTGGCGGCGTTGTCAACGTGTAAAGGAAGGAAATTGAAGGCTGGTGATGAAATTATATTCACATTTCCGTTAAAGAGTAATGCTTCAAGTTCACCTTCCACAGGGAAGGTTTTTGGAAAGGGAAGACAAGCTGCTGCTGCTTGTTCAGAGATTGTGAGGTTTTCCACTAGAGATAGTGGAGAGGTACGTTACACAATTTTCTTTTCTCAGCTAGTAGTTTCTCAGTCTTTCTATTGTTTTTTTATAAGGAAAACTTTAGAATGCCAATTAAGTGGTGCTGTTTTGAGGAAATCTTTATATAATATTTGATTGGTTAATTTAGGTATTTTCAGGCTAAGAGATGCTATTTAAGTTGTGGGTGGAAGTGTATATATATATGCTGTATTGTGATTTTGAATGGCTGTGGCAGGTTGGTCGAATACCTAATGAATGGGCTCGGTGTCTTTTGCCACTTGTGAGAGATAAGAAGGTTAGACTTGAGGGGAGTTGTAAATCAGCTCCTGATGTACTGGGGATAATGGATACCATTCTTTTGTCAATAAGGTGAGGTCAACTTAAATTGAAGATTTACCCTCTCTATAAAGTAATGTTTTGCTTTTGATTACAAGTTATATGAGGTTGTATTTTCTATTCATAAGACAATACATGTGTAGTTGCACAATTGATGATGCAGGATGACTCACAAATGATGACATACATTAGTGATTTTAGTACCCAATGGTTTGATATTATGTTTGCTGTGTACCATACACAGTTGCTGATGCATCTTGACTTTGTGTCAGTGTATATATTAATAGCACTATGTTCCACAAGCATCAGCAGACCTTGCTTAAGGCTGCCAGCAATTCTACTGAGGAAACAATTGTTCATCCTCTTCCAAATTTGTTCCGGTTGCTTGGATTGTCTCCTTTTAAGAAGGTGATAGTTTGCATTGGGACTCCTGAACTCTTTTTTGGACTCTAAAAGGCTGAATATTGGAAAAGATGAATTTTGCCACATGGCACTGTGTTTTGTCAATTAAATGTTTTAACTTGCTCTTTGTCATGATTAGGCAGAATTTACACCTGCTGATTTATATACAAGGAAGCGACCTCTGAACTCCAAGGTAAGAAAAAGCTGTCATATCTACTTTATATTTTCCTTTTATCTGTGAAATCCAGCTAGTAATTTTACCAAAACAGGATGGATCTGGTATTCCTGCATCATTGTTACATGTTAGCAAGTCTAGGAATCAATCAAAAAATGGAAATGAAGTTGAAAATGAAGAGTCCATTTCAGATGCTGATCTTGACAATATTGTTGGTATTGGGGACTGCTTTGAGTTAGAGGTATTGCTTATTATGACATTCTTACTGTGTAAATGAAGCTGACAATGCAAATAGAAAGTGAAATTACTTAAGAATTGTTATGATTTAGGAAATGGATCCTCCTAGTACACTTCAGTGTGAACTAAGACCCTACCAAAAGCAGGCTCTACATTGGATGATTCAGTTGGAGAAGGGAAAATGTACGGATGAGGGAGCAACAACTCTGCATCCATGTTGGGATGCCTATCATCTAGCAGATAAGTATGTTGTATTCTTTTAGCATTCAGTAAATTCTATTGACTCTGAGATGAATATTAATTAGGTTTTTGTTCTTGTAGGAGGGAGCTTGTGGTCTATTTGAATACTTTTACAGGTGATGCTACTGTAGAATTTCCAAGCACACTTCAAATGGCCAGGGGAGGAGTATGTTCCTATGCAGCCCAATGTTATTGAAATTTAAATAGATACTGGCTATCTACTGTGAGTTGACTAGATTATGCTTTTCAAGATTCTGGCAGATGCTATGGGTCTTGGGAAAACCATCATGACCATAGCCCTTCTACTTGCTCATTCAGAAAGGGATTGGTCATCAAGTAGTCGATGTGTTAGCCAGCCTTCCAGTGAAGATGGTGAGGCCAGTGATATTCCTGATCAATTGCCAAACCCCCTGAAAAAGGCTGCAAAATTTTCAGGCTTTGATAAGTTGATGAAGCAAATGAAGATTCTTGTAAATGGTGGCACTCTTATTATTTGCCCTATGACTCTTCTGGGCCAATGGAAGGTATGTATAACGTGTTGCCATTTTGATGTGTACTGTGATAGCCATATGTTGGGTTGTGACTGTTTCCCTTTTTTTTTTGTATAATTACTGTCTTTGAATATTTGACAGTTGAAATTTTTACCTTTAGTCATGTACCTTATTGTTCCCGAGAGTCAATCTGAGCTTTTGAGTGTATTGCCAGGCAGAGATAGAAACTCACGCTCAACCAGGTTCTTTGTCTATACATGTTCACTATGGACAAAGTAGAGTAAAGGATGCAAAACTTTTGGCCCAGAATGATATTGTAATAACTACATATGGAGTATTAGCTTCAGAGTTTTCAACAGAGGTAGTTTAAAAGGATCT
This sequence comes from Aleurites moluccanus, assembly GCA_948193065.1. Taxonomy (NCBI): domain Eukaryota; kingdom Viridiplantae; phylum Streptophyta; class Magnoliopsida; order Malpighiales; family Euphorbiaceae; genus Aleurites; species Aleurites moluccanus. The sequence continues at coordinate 11,426 of CANXYC011260231.1, read as the reverse complement.
TTTTTTTTTCTCAAATTTTGTCTGCATATTATCTAAACTTTACACATGAAATGATCTCTTTCTGTTTTCCTGTTTCCTTTCTAGAATGCTGAAGATAATGGGGGACTTTACTCAGTTCACTGGTTCAGAGTTGTTCTTGATGAGGCACACATCATAAAATCTTCAAGAAGTCAAATTTCCATTGCTGCTGCAGCTCTGGTTGCTGATTGTCGCTGGTGTCTTACTGGCACTCCTATCCAGGTGATGTATTTTGTACACTTATATGTAAAACCATCTATTATTTCAGAAAAATTCTCTTATTACTACGCCCATATAAAGGGGGAACTTCCTAACATGTTTATGGTATGCTGGAGTTCACAATCAGCTGCCAAACATGATTCAGAGGATCTTTTTTCCCCTCTATGGGAATGCATCTATTGTCATTGGGTCAACACGCCTCTGGAAATGTCTTGCAATGGTCATATGTAACTAAAATTACTCTAGCTCATAAAAGCTTGTTTTCTGATAGAGTCCACAAAGTGCAAAATTCCGGATTGAAGTTTCCTTGCTTAATTGCTCAGTGACATTCTGACCACTAAATGATGCACGTGTTTAATCTTTTATGGTTGAGGCACAAGGTTGTCTTAAGCATGTAGCATTATGAGATTTTCTTTTTGAATCAATTGTGCATTAACTACTGGCTATACCACACACTTAAATTATCAACTATTTGTCATAGTTGGGGTCTTACTTATGATCCTCCTTCATGAAATAATATAGCAGGGTATACATTACTGCTGATATTGATGTCTGGCATTGGAACCAGGTGCATGAGACTGATATACATGTGAACATTATATCAAATACTGTAACAATCTTGTGCAAAATCAGTATGATTTTTATTTGCTGTTATCTATTCTCATGCATACTTGAGGTTTTTCATCTAGTCACATCTCTTCTCACTCCTCTACAATGTAGAATTTTCCTTTTTGATAGTAGATTTTGGTTGGTGAGATTCAAACCTTGGTGCTTTCTCCTAGATGTAGTCTCACCTCTAACACTTGACCAAGGCACCAAAATTTCCTATCTGAAATTCTACAAGTTAATTTCTTTGCTTTTCCTGTACTTTTATCCAGTAAATGGAAAATTTAACTACTTCCATTGGGTGTGTGTCTGTTTCTAAATGTTGTAGTTCCTGATGCATGTTTCATATCTCAGAATAACCTGGAGGATATCTATAGCCTTCTTCGGTTTTTGAAGGTGGAACCTTGGGAAAGTTGGGCCTGGTAAGTTTTGCTCTAGTTCCTCACTATATACTCAACTCAACTTAGCCTTAATCCCAAAATTAATTGGGACCGGCTATATGGATTCTTTGTTTCTACTCCAAACAATTTCGGGTGATGTTTTCTGATAATTGTAAAAGCTCTAAATCATATTGTATTCCTCACTACAAGCCACTACTAGTCTATAGTTCCTCACTGTATATTATGGTTAATTCTTGAGGACAGTTTTGGACATCCTAGTGGCTTTCATTCCAAATCTTCTCATAGATTTATTTTTTGGTATAAAAGGAAGGATATTCAGGAGTCATTTCCATAGAACTAGCATATGTTGAGACTTGAGAAGACTGCTTGCTCTTTGTATTAGTAGTAGTAGTAGTTGTTGACTAGCGATTATATCTCAATCAAATAGCCTTTAAAACCTTTTTAGATTCTTCAAACAAATGCTTTGCTGTGGCTTGGGATAATGTTTTTTGCTCCTTTATTATCAGTAGTCAATGAAAGCTAAGACTGGTTATGAAAAAAATCTTTTGAGAATTTAAACTAGGTATTTGTTTGGTTTTTAATTTTAATTTCTTTGCCTGCAATACCTGCATGTTTTATGTAGGCATATGAGTTTTACAATATGATTTCTAGTCGTGTAGACTGCAATTCATTGAGAGAGAGAGAGAGAGAGAGAGAGAGGCACACAAAAATGTTAATATGTCAGCATAAAATAGAAAAATTAATAGGTGTGCTAATTGTGTATGATAAATTTGTTTTCTTTTGTGTCCTAGGTGGAATAAGCTTGTCCAAAAACCATTTGAGGAGGGTGATGAGAGAGGACTGAAGTTGGTTCAGTCCATTTTAAAGCCAATTATGTTAAGGAGAACAAAGTCAAGCACGGATCGAGAAGGCAGGTGAGTGTACTAGCCAACATTGTAGTACATCATCGTCTCTTGGTCCCCCTTTAATTTCATCTCTGGAAGTTCTTTGCTTGTTGCAGGCCAATTCTTGTTCTTCCTCCTGCAGATGTTCAAGTGATATACTGTGAACTGACAGAAACTGAACGAGATTTCTATGAGGCTCTGTTTAAAAGATCCAAGGTTTATAATTATTTTGCATGGTAACATTCATGTGATTTTATTTTGTACGACTTTTCTTCCGTCCTTGAGTAACATGTTGATGCGAATCTCCCCAGGTGAAATTTGATCAGTTTGTAGAGCAAGGGCGAGTTCTTCATAATTATGCTTCTATCTTGGAGTTACTTTTACGTCTTCGTCAATGCTGTGACCATCCATTTCTTGTGATGAGGTGTGGACATTATACTTAGTTTGGTTACCAGTTGCTATATTTGTGCCCCTGGTATGGTAATGATTTTTGTTGGGACTCGGAATGATGTTATGGTGGTTTTGAAAGTAATTGAGGCGTACTTCCTTGCAAATTATTGGCATAGGCCTCGGGTTTTCTTTTCAGATGATTAAGTAGTCTGGGAAGGAATACTGTTAAGGAAATTTTGATTTGGATAAAAGAAAAAAGGAGCACGATTTCACATTTAATTTGTTTATAAAAATAGTTGCTTCAGTTCACAAGGGTGAGCCAGAAAGCTCTGAAATATGACAGTTCCCTTTGCTATTTCTAATTTTGGTGTCCAACCATGTTTTGCCTTTGCCATTATCAATTTTATTTGGTATCTCATTTTATCATAATATCATTGCCATCTCAACATTCTTATAAAACAACACTTTAGTTGTTTTCTGGGTTAATTACTGTGTTATAGACTGTCCACAACTACAGTAGAATAGATGGACAAACTGTGCCAGATACATCTTATCTTCATAGTCAACTTGCTGTTGTTTACTGTCAATTATTTCTTTTCATATCTTTATTTGAAGAGATGCCCATTATATTGTTGGTGATGGGTGACTTTGACATGTCCAGTCGAGGTGATACACAAGAATATTCTGATCTGAACAAGCTAGCAAAACGCTTCCTTAAGGGTGGCAGGAATGCCCTGGAAGGAGAAGCCAGAGATGCACCTTCACGGGCATATGTTCAAGAGGTTGTGGAAGAATTGCGCAAAGGAGAACAGGGAGAGTGTCCAATATGTCTTGAAGCATTTGAAGATGCAGTTTTGACACCTTGTGCTCACCGCTTGTGTCGAGAGTGTCTCTTGGGAAGCTGGAGAAATCTTAATACTGGTTTATGTCCTGTTTGTAGGTAACTTAAAGCTCCTGTTATGGTCTTATCTCTATGATTATATCTTTTTGTGTTTCATTTTAGGTTTTTCTTTCCTTTTCCCTGAAATCCTTTTATTTCTGTTTTTTCCTACAAGCACTGAGGGTTGAATTTTCCTGCTTTATAGGAAAACTATCACTAGGCAGGAGCTTATTACAGCTCCAACTGACAGTCGGTTCCAGATTGATATTGAGAAAAATTGGGTGGAATCATCCAAAGTAGTTGTTCTCTTGCAAGAACTTGAAAATCTTCGCTCATCAGGCTCCAAAAGCATTATCTTCAGCCAATGGACCACCTTTCTTGATCTCTTACAGATTCCTCTTTTTAGGTATGGATTCCTTGCTGCTTATAGATTCTGAAGTAATGTGCTTGATTGTGTAAGACCAATCATCTATTAATATCAATCCTAACTTGCTCTATTTTCAAGTGTCCTCAAGATATACAAAATTTTTTATGTATTCAAGCTGGTTTTGGAAGTAAGGAGGTTTATTTGAGCTGAAGTGTCATTGTAGATATTTTAATCTTATTTACCTGTTCTCTGTATATATATGTTTCATGTGAAATGATGCCAGGAGTCCTGTTTTGGCTATACACTGTGGACACTAATATAATTCTCATGCTGGCCAGGAGTCGAATTCCATTTGTTCGTCTTGATGGAACTCTAAACCTGCATCAGCGTGAGAGAGTGATAAAGCAGTTCTCGGAAGATGACAGCATCCTGGTATGATTTTTTTTTTTAATTTTCCTTTTCCCTCCACCGCAATGGAGGTTGGATGTGGTAGTATAGTAGAAAGCTTGGATTTTATCATCTTAGTGGTGGTTGTTTAATCAGGTATTACTGATGTCGTTAAAGGCTGGAGGTGTTGGGGTAAATCTAACAGCAGCTTCCAATGCCTTTGTCATGGTATGCGCAATATCCAACTTTTTATTTTTTAAGTTGTGAGATAGTGCTTCAGATAGGGAAAATTTTTCTGTTACATTTGCGATGATGCATATTGCATACATACGTGGACGCCAACTTGGATATGCTGCTATTACCACATACCTATGATTATATTGTGCATATATGACTGCGTCATATATATATATATATCTTGTTGCTATTGGTGATTCTACATTGTTTAGGGGGTTCATGAAATAAAAAAATGACTATCTTGGTTGTTTCTGATTTTTATTCTCTCAAATTTCGTTTGATTAAGCATTTTTACAGTGCTCATAAATTCATAGCAGGTTTTCGAGTAATTTGTGGTATCAAAACATTGCTTTTATATGCAGTGAATTTTGTCAATTATATTTGTTTTCATAATTTATATATCCAAAAAAATTGTCTTCAGGCTAATAGGCTGCTGCTTATTCTCTCTCCAACTTGTATATTTGTTCTGGTTGACTTTTGTGCATGAGCTTTCCTCTAAATGTGTTATGTTTTTTATTTTTTATGATAAATAGATTGACATTCAAAGTATTTTTGTAGGACCCTTGGTGGAACCCAGCTGTAGAGGAACAAGCTGTCATGCGAATTCATCGAATTGGACAAACAAAACAAGTGATGATCAAGCGTTTCATCGTAAAGGTAAATTTTTATCCTTGACTTCAGCTCATGGATTTAGGGCTTGTTTATTTGTTTATTTATTTTCTACTATTCTAACAAGCAATAATGACATTGGTAACAAGAGAACCTGGCTGAGCTGACAAAACTATGGCCTTCCTTTTGGTGCTTTGACAGGGAACTTTGAGCTTCAAAATTTACTGTCAATGGAGTCATAAATTTCCAATGCTTGACATAGCTGTGGTCCATTTTCTGCTTTTTAAATTTCACTAATGCAGCTCTCCATGTGCAGGGAACTGTTGAGGAAAGAATGGAGGCAGTACAAGCACGCAAGCAGCGGATGATTTCTGGTGCCTTGACTGATCAAGAAGTTCGAACTGCACGTATTGAAGAGCTTAAGATGCTTTTTACATAGACCACTGCAGTGAATTAAGGTCTTGCTTGATTTGATGGATGATTCTTGTTAGCATTACGAGTTCCTAGAATCAAGAGATTAAAAAAGCAACAGATGAAGCTTCTTTTGTATGGCGCCATATTTTTGAAGGATGATCACTCCACTGATACTCAAGTTTCTAGTACTTGAGAGGCAAGATTGCTGGTGGATTGCTAATTTAGCTATCCAATAATCATATACTCTGGTTGTTCAATAAAAGAGGGATTTATTCCAAGACAGGATGGAATTGGGCTTCTGGATAATGGGTCTCTGATTATTCATACATTTTGAATCCATCTGAAATCAGGGAAGATTTATTTGGTAGTTTTGAACCGAACCAGTTGTATATACCAAGAGGATTTTGAAGGTATTCAGTATATCCAAATGCAGAATTTAGGATTACCATATTGCATTGTAAAAGCTCCAAATTGCATTATTATTTTCTGTAAAAGAAAAATTGTTATTATTCATCCGTAATTTTGGAATTCAACTTGTGGCTAAATATATTTCTCCTGAAGACTATAATTCTCATTAATTCTGATAAGTTTTGGTAATCTATGACATTTATAAATTACATTCTTTTATATCTTATTGACTGGACAAAAAGGGGGTTCACTTGATTCAAACCCAAACAACAATACATGATTAATTAAAAATGAATATCTTCAGACTGATTTATGCATCATTGAATATCTTCAGATTAATTTATGAGTCAATAACTATGAATATCTTTAAATTGATTTATGTGTCAATAAGTTTACATATGATTTATATATTTAAATCTACGTATGATTTATATATTTAAAAATTATCTTTAAAATATTAATCTCAATAATTAAATTTTGATTAATTAAAAAATAGCAAATTTTTTTTTTTAATTATATCAACCGAGTTACATTTTGAAGAAAATATAGTTCAAAATTATCTTAATATTGATATATATTATAATTTTATTTTAAGCCATAGATTTTTATAATACTTGTAGTAATACTTATAAATTATGTATTTATAATCACAACAATAAACATAATATTAGAATTATAATATAATAAATATATAATTAATTAAAAAAATATCATGATTGGAATTTGGAATATATATTTTTGCATAATGCATTAAATTAAAATATATTAATATTATATATATTATAGTTAATATAAAACAAAATAAACGAAGAGTTCGTTTTCCACCGAACCCGACCCGGAAATTTGGCTACAAATGGGCAAATATACAGAATTGGGCGGCTCAAACTCGAACAGGACACTATGGATTCAGAGAAGGAACAATCATCGTCTTCCCATCGGCGATTATCTTGCTCTACTTGCTTCGACGCTCTCTGGTTCTGTTATTGTACTCACCTTTCGCTATTTCTAATTTTTCAAAATCTTATCTTTCTTTCATTTTTATAATAATGCACTACACACGCACTCTTGAAAATCAGATAGTTCTATTGGATCTTTCAATTTCACTTTCTCGTTGGTTTCCAAATTTGTTTTGTTTCTTTAAAGCCCGTTTTCGAATTTATTAAATGGGTGGCGTTGGTTTTGTTGTGGGCAGCTCCAGTTCATCAGATGCAGCAATATTACAGGGTCGGAGTTCTTGATAATTGTTCTGAGAAATGGAGTTCTTTGATTGATTGTTTAACTCTCAAGACTAAAAAATCCTCCCAAATGCAGGTACCCTTTTAGATGTTGATCTAATTTTGATTTTCTATTATCTTTTTGTCACTGGAGTATTTGTTGAATGGATTGCTTGCTTGCTTGGTGCTGGACTGTTATTCTTGTTGGCATCTATTGAATATTTGAGTTGAGGATGAAATTTGTAAAATTGGCTTTTGAAATGATGGAAACTACAAGAAGATGTCTAGTCTCTTTTTTTAAGGACAACCTGTAATCTTGACACATTCAATATGACACAAGTCAATGATTAATGAACATTGATGTGCGGAATGGGTGTCTTGAGCACGAGTCTCTTGTACATCAGCGTGGTGAGAGTTTTCATCAATTTCGTACCCTTGTTGTTTAGCCTGCAATGGTGTCTTGGACCATTTGGCCTCCAAAAAAGAAAGAAAATGATTTAGGGACATTATTCCATTATGATTGTGGGAGAAAGCTTAGTAATTCAATCTTATCAATGTTGTAGTGAAATTTACACATGTATAACTCACTTACACTCATGGATAGACTATTTATGAAAGGAAAAATGCTATTTCCATCACTTGGATTTACTTCCTCAATCAACTTTCGTCGCCAATACTGGTGAATTTTACTGCAGAACCATAAGGTTGCATCAATATCATTTTGCCATGTCAGATGGGATAAAATGGTGGTATAAAAATGCCAGTGTATGTAACTCTCATTTTAATATAGTTATGATAATCCTTAGGGGAACCTTATCTGCTGCTATGCAATAGAGACATGTTACTGAAAAAGTTGAGCGCCAATACCATTGGTGATTCCAAGTGCAGTTTTACACAAAGAATCATTTTGACCATTCATTGTCTTGTAATTAGAACCATCAATATCACTCTTACATTTTGTGTTCCCTTGTCAAAATAAAAGGCTTGGACCTAATATTCGTCCATTTGGTGTATGGTATGATGGCATGTCTCAGGGCCAGAACGGCAGATTATTGGATATTTATTTTTTCATGGGAGGGTTTAGTTAATTGTTTGTCTCATTTTTTTGTTCCATTGCACTTATTTTTTTGGTGCTCTGTAAGGTATTTGCTTAATCTATTGATTTATCTCAGCTCCTTGTAATATTCTTTCCTTTTGCTTTTTTCGTTGGATTGGCATGACATATATGATATAAGATATAGCATTCTTATTTGAAGGTATTTGTCCAAAAGGTCATTACTCTTAGAATGACAGTCCTTTGAAGTTAAGTAATTTCTCTGGCCATTCTAATTGGTTTGTGGATTTTTTGTTTAGGGCTAACAAATGAGGACCATTTATCAGAATCATATGCATATATATAGTAGATTGACCTTTGTTGAGGTTACTATGATTGTTTATCAAATGAGAGCTTCAATGCAGACATTTTATTTCAGCAATCTCCTGCTTTTGGAATTTTAGGTTTTTACAAGACTTCTTTTGGATAAATTAAGAATTCATATTTAAATGGTCCAAGGGACAGCCATTGTGCTTTAAACCAGTTATTAGAAATAAAGAGTTTAGATTTAGTGACATACTATACTAGATTTGGAACCTAGAATGAAAGCATGTTAAAGATCCTCTTTTTTTGTCCTCCTTCAAGCAAGGGCTTGGTTTTGTTATGTTTGCGTTTGTGATATATTCCTGAGAGTGTCTGCATGGATTCTGAATGCAGGAAATTCTAGACAATCGTGAGAAAGCCAAGCCCCACATTTGGACTTTCCGGACGCCAGAAGAAGCATCATATCATTGGAAAGAGCTGTTTGGACATTTAGATGAAGTGGAATGAAGAATAATCTTCACCAAGAAAAAAACAAATGAGGAATATTTTACAGCTTTTGTTTCTTTGTTCCAATTTATAGTTTCTTTTAAGAATAATTTTTCCTGATTTCTTCTATTGATTGGGCTCCAAGTGAGTTTTCAAATTTTTAATTTCACATTCTGGAAAATGACACTAAAACCATTTATTCAAACCTTAGAAACGATTTGTTTAACCATGCGAGTTTGCAAAGTTATGAATGCAATAGTTGTTAATGATTTGTTCCATTAATGGCATGATAATAACTTCATACAAATACAGATATAACTATCAGAAATTTTAGGATGGAAGCATATTTTTTTTGTGTAATTTGGATGGTCCATAATACGTACCAAAGGGAGCATGTGTTATTGTTGTTTCTAAATAAGTATTGTTATTTGTAAATTAGAATGTGTCTAATTTTTTTTATTTTTTTTCAATTTGTATAATTATCACAATGAATCTTGATTTGAATTCAAAATCAATTTTAGAAAATAATTACTAATTAATATTAAAGATATTAAATAGCATAGCAAATTCATATTTGGAAATTAAATCTCTTAAAAAAATATTTAAAAAAAAAAATTAAGATTCATTTGTTACAGAATAATTATTTTATTACCAAATAAATCAAAGATATTTCTTATATTTTATTATTTAAAACAGATCCTCTCTCCTTTATAATTAGTAAAAACAATTAAATATTGTAACTGTAATATTAAATCATAATACCAAAACACAATAAATAAATAAAATAATAGAAATAAGAGCACTCATCAAGTTATTTTCTTTTCTCCAATTTTTTTTTCCCTTGAAAAACAATACTATTTATATATGCATGGAAGATAAACACGACATATCCATAGCCTCACATGAATTGTCTCCGGTTACCATAAAGAATGGTTCTCAGGTGGAGGAGGCAATCAGTAACCTTAGTGGTGGAGGTGGCGAAGGAGAAGGGTCAGGCTCAGTGATGACTAATGTTGAAATAAAATTGAAAAGGAAGAGAGGGAGACCAAGAAAGTTTGATATGGATGCAAAAACGACACTGTCGGGTCAGCAAGTGCAGCCTCCTCCTTCTGGCTTTTCTATGATGACTTGTGAGAAGCGGGGCAGAGGCCGGCCCCGTGGCTCTGGTAGACTGCAGCTCTTAGCTTCCCTTGGTGAGTGATTGAGTTCCGATATGTTTATTTCTTGATTTGTTAATTAATTATAATTGGTGCAAATTAGATGTTATATTTGTTCCTTATACCATTTGTTTTAGGTGGTTTTGCTGCAGAAACAGCAGGAGGAAGCATTATGCCTCATGTAGTTACAGTGAATTCAGGAGAGGTAAGGATTATTCTAATCTTTCCTGCCATTAATTACTTGGATCATTCCTGGTTCTGCTTATCTTTTATCTAAGAAAATTTGCAATTTTCACTATCAGGATATTGTTATTAAGATGATATCATTCGCCCAAAAGGGTTCTCGAGCAATGTGTATTCTCAGTGCTACTGGTGTCGTCTCAAGTGCCATCATTCGTCAACCTGGTTCTTCTGGTGGAATTTTGAGATACGAGGTATTATTTCACATAAACCCTTTTCTACAAACTATAATACATGAAGTCATGTGCATTGAAAACTAATTTTAAATGTATATTTTTGTTTCAAATTTTCTCCCATTTGATGCAGGGCCGATTTGAAATTCTCTCTCTATCAGGATCATTTACGTTTGGTGAAACAACTAGTGCACATCGCAAAAGTGGCATGTTAAGTGTTTCATTGGCAAAACCTGATGGCCGGGTTTTTGGTGGTGGTGTTGTTGGATCTTTAATAGCATCAGGTCCTATCCAAGTAGGTTAATTTCTTATATATGATCTCAAAAAATTGAACAATTTTTTTATTTTTCATTTTTTTAATTAGAATTTAATTCAAATTCAAATTTGCAACTTTACAGTCCTGCAGAAAAGAAAACTAAGAGTATGCACTATTAGTTCAAACTAAAAAAATCAACTGAAGTGATGATTGCAGTTTTTTTATTTGATTTTTAAAAAATTCAGTTTGGTTATATTTTAATTTTCATGAGTTTCAGTTTTTTTTAGCTCATTTTAATTTTTTTATGATAAAATATCAAATCAAAATAATCAAATCTAACTAAATTTAATTTTTTCGATTCAATTTGATTTTATCTTTTAAAAAAATTAATTTTTTTAGTGAAAAAATCTCTTTTTATTTAGAATCATTATAATTATCAAAAAATATCGTTCAAAATCATTTAGAGTGAAAATAAAAAATTCATATAGCTGACTCTAATTAATTTTTAGATTAAAGCTAAGCTGACTTGAATTTAACATTATATCTATATATAGTCAACATTAGGGATGACTCTAATATCAGTATGTTTAATAACTTTATTGATTAATCTCTACCTTTTCTTGAACATTGGGCTTATTTGTTTCAATTTTATCAGCTAATTGTTGCCAGCTTCAAGCAAAATATCAGCAAGGAACTCAAATTGAGGCAATTGGCCGATTCTTC
>CANXYC011260078.1:0-12168 GCA_948193065.1 Aleurites moluccanus | reverse complement strand
TATATATATATATATATATATATATATATATATATATATATAAACAAGTAAAACATCAAGAAACATAATTTTACCTTAAGCCAAACTTCATCTTCTTCCTTATCACCTTTGAAATCTCTTCTTCTCTTCTTTCTTTACTTTTCCTTTTCCTACATAATCTTCACTTCCTATTCACCTTCTCATCCTTATGACAACTTGATTATTGATTTCTATGAAGGAATCCCACCAAAATCTTATTTAAAGAAAGGTTTGATGAAGGAAGGATGGAAAATTCACTATGTACTTGGCTAAGTATTTGGTTCGGCCAAACAAGCTTTTTGGCGTGTGATTTTATTTTTCAACACTTTAACTCTTATCCTTACACTTATATATATGTATAATAAAAATCCAAATATAAATGCAATAAATTTTTGATAGAAGAATGTGGAGAATTATAGAGAATTCTAGAAAACTTGAGAGAATTTGATAAATGGACATGTATTTTACTATTTTCTTTAGATATTCATGAATGATAAAATAAATAGTTTTTAGCTAATAGGATGGCCATTTGGCCAAATGTTACAAGGTGGATTGATGAGAATTATTTTTGTCTTTAACTCGTTAAGAAAATCTTGAAAGAAAAAGAAGATAAGTATGAATCTTAAAAATTTAACAAGTGTAAAGGTTTTACTTAATTCTTTAATAATAATAAACATACAAAACTTTGGCCATATTACATACATATGGCCGACCCATATGTGTGAATAAAAGGGAGTTTATTTTAATTTTTAACATATGCAAAAGATGATAAAATTGGTGGGTCTCATTTTCCTTTAATTTAGAAAATTCACTTTTCCTTCCTAAACGCCTTAATCCTTTGCAATTTCATCCTCTTTTCATTCTAATCAACTTCTAACTCTTTTTTATTATTAATCATCCAATATTAACTCCCATTTACTCTGTTTAACAGTCCATCGCTGTCTCTACAATCGCTTACTCTTATACTTTTAATCTCTGTACCGAATTTTTCCTTAACTTTCATTACTTAACTAATCATTTTATCTTACTAATTTGATTAATTCTCATTAACTTAAGTCACTTTTATCTATCTAACATTTATTATACTGTCTATTCTATCTTATTTACTAAATTCTCAAATCTGCATATGATTTATTCTAGCTTATGTGACAATTTTCTCAAAATTGTTTTTAGATTTTTGAATCTTATTACTATCTAATCATTTCTTTCCAATGCTCTGATTCATTGAAATCTCATTGGTTTTTCTTGGGTGTTACAGTTAGCTTTAAATGCGTGTCTATTAAAGGTGGCTAGCTATTTGGGTTTAGGAACTGCATATTTCACACCCTCTGATCAGATTGTGAGGGCATATGATAATACCAAAAGGGAAGTTCTTGGAGTAGCTACCCTTGATATGACCATTAGGCCAGTGACTGCACCCATCTCCTTCCAAGTAATTGATGTTCCAGCATGTTTTAACTTCCTTCTTTGAAGGCCATGAATCCACAAATTTAAAGCCATACCCTCTTCTCTCCATTAAAAGCTCAAGTTTCCCCGTGGGAACTTTCATTATCACAGTCAAGCATGACATGCATGGAAAGAGAGAGATCTTGCCAACCATGCCAATCTTGGAAATTCAATCTGAACCAACTTGGGTGTCATTATTAGGATCTTCTTTGATTCTATTCAATTCATTGAAGGAGATGGAGGTAAAGAGTTGGTTCTTTTTTACTTTGACCCTTATGGAAGCATAGTTGTGGCTAACATTATGAAGAAAACAAACTATTTTCCTGGTTTAGGTATGGGGTGAAATCGATAAGGGATAGTATCCTTCAATGACTACCTTGTGACTAATCCACCATTTAGGCTTATCTATAAGCCCACAAGAAAGGATGAAGAGGAAATTCATAAAAGAGCTAAACTAAGGGTTGAGGCTAAAAGAAAAGGTGAACCATTTGATTGGCCAATATGCCCCTACTTTAAAACTTTAAATAGCTACTTTGTAAAAGAGGGAGAGGATTTCCCCTATAGTGATTTTTATGAACCTTAATATTGCCCTTTAACCTAAAAACTGACCTCAAGGTTTGAAATCTACTTTGATGTCAGGCTGAACTTAGAAGAGTATGAGCCAATTTACATGATAAAGAATGATTGGAAAGAAAACATGGAAGCTACTCTCTGTGAGAAAGTTTTCATGATTAAATATAGAGTAGAAGCAGACCCTACAAAGCTGATCTAGACCACTCTTTCCTCACCTCAAAATCGGCACTAAGAGAAGATAGCCTACCTTGATAAAGCCGAGCTAGAGTTATCCAAGACCAAGTCATTCGAGTCCAAGTCGTCCGAGTCATTCGAGTCGCTATTTTCCTTCCCTATTTTTTGAGTCTATAAAAAAGACCTTTCCGGTCTTTCGTTTAAATGTAAGCCATGATGATGGGGCTTTTTTAATAGAATAAAATGCTTGCCTTTCCCTCTTACTTTCCTTTGTCAGACTTTCCATTTCTTGTATCCAAACAGAATGAGACATTAAAAAGAAAATGAAAAAAAAATAAAGATAAAAAAGAGTCAATTAATTTTGGCACAAAGTTCATATCATGACTCATTTTTCTAAAAAAATCTAAAGATTCAAGGACTATTTGCATGGGAACCTAATTACATAACAGAAATTGATCCAAACATTGCAAATTCAACTTCCATTCACACCCCAACCGTGGCAACTCCATATTCATTGGTTTATAGGATGGAAACAGTTCTTCTAATTAAGATGCAAATCCAATCTACCAGGATTATGCGCGAAAGTCAGCTATATGAAGCAAAATGGATCAGAGGGTATCATAAGCAGTTGAATGTCGTAGACAAGAAAATGATGGATGCCTTGTATCATATTCAAGGTTATCAGTAGAGTCTTGCTTGACATTTCAACAAAAAAGTGACTGACAGAGGATTAGAAGAAGAAAACTTGGTCATAAAGGAAATTAGAGCTTTGATACATAATCCAAGGGAAAAATTTTTACCCGACTGGGTTGGACCATACATACTCAAGAAGATCTTGTCTGGCAGAGGATTCATACTCATGGACCTAGATGGGAATGAATTCTCGAATCCATGCAACCTAGATCAACTTAAAAGATATTTTGTATGATGATGAGTGAGTTATGTAAATAGAACTACGACGACCTGATTCTCCCAAAGAAAAAAATTATGTAAAAGTATTACGGAGATACGTAGGCAACCCACTTTAGGTATAGTTCAAATCATAATAAAAACATTATTTTTTATGCCAAAGTTAACTGACTCTTGCTCACTAAGTTGAAAACCTATAAAGGCGGCATAGGTAAAAATTAAAGCAGCTTGACAAGTCGAAAACCTAAAAGGGTGGCTTAGAAAAAATCATAGCAATAAGAAGAGTGATAAAAAAAGAGAGAGAATAAAAAGAAAAAAATAAATAAATGTCTTATTTTGACAATCATATTTGACAAAGTCACAAATCATCATCCCATTCATCATGGATTCCTGTCTCGTCTCATTGCAATTCATGCAAGTCAAATTCCTGTCTCGTCATTCCACCCAAAAAGTCATGTCATAAATCAACTTCCATCTCATTTTATTCAAATCATAAAGTCCAATCCATAGTAAAAAATATCCAAGTCAAAATAAAGTCCTATCAAATCCTAGGTGGACAGAAGCAAGAAAGAAAAGCAAAGAAATCCTAACTATAAGTCCTCCTCCTCCTAGGATGGATATCTCTATCGGTATCTGAGAAATCTGAGTTATCATCAACTGGTCTCTTTCCAAGCACTTTATCAAAAGTTTTATCTGCAATCATCATCTCTACATCTTTGATGTCAGCAGTCTCCTTGTTCGACTCCACTGTCTTTGTCTACTAGCTAATATCTCTGTAGAAGTCATAGCTCTGTCGTCTATCTCTATCCTTGCCTCTATCTCCTTTATCAAGGTGGATCACCTAATTTTCTTAGTAGGCCAAACCGAGGTAATAAACCAAGCATCATATTGCTCTAATTTGTCTGATAAACTAGTTGGTCTAACAAAATGCATAGACCTCATTCAGCTATTCATTATATCTCTAGCCACAGCAGCATTAATCACAGATGTAGGGAAAATAGCTCTTTCTAGTGGAATACCCTGTAACTGACCCATTTGCCTCATAATCCTGGTACCCTGATAGAAGGTGGTCAGGCCCATGCCCATTAAGTATACCATCCTATATCTGAAACTCATCATTCTAAAGGAATCAATCTCATACCAAGGGCAATACCATAAAATACTGTCTGGATCCAACTCTAACAGTCAAGCAGTCTATTCTCTCTGTGAGTCAAAGTGGATTAGGGTCCAGCACATACAGTACCTAGTAGCAGAATAAGGTAACCTATCAAGAGGGTCAACTATCTGGAGATGATACTTTGACCAGACCTAAGTCATCCCAAAACATAAGTTAGAAACTATAGGGGTTTAAACAAAAATGAACAAAACAAAAGATGAAAGTATTATACCTGAAGAATAACCGGGTTCACAGATCAAGACCCCTACACTATGTAATTAAAATCCAAACTTAGAAGGGTCTCAACCAGAATCAGACTTACCATGGTACTCCCCTGCTCCATCTAAGCCACCAGCTCCACTATCTCAATATCTCCCCAACTAGGTGAACTGGAAAACATACATCTAACCGTCAAACAAAAAACCAATGCAAACATCTTGAACTTCTGCCTCATGGGATCCTCAAGGTCCTGAAACTCAGTAATCATTGCAATGAGATCAATTCTATCTCTATAAACCATGGAACTAGCCAAATCATGTCCCAAACTAAGCAATTTCCTAAAAGATAGGAAATGCCCAACCCTAAACTCCAGAACAGCCAAAGCATCATCCAGGCTGCTGCCCAGAATAGTACTAAACTCCTCAAAGGTGGGGCACATCTCCTCCATGCTAGCTCTAAAGAGGAATATATGGTCAACATGATCCCAAAAGTTCACACAGGCATCCACAAAGTCCCAGTCCACTTTTACTCCCTGCAAGGTCAAAACAGAACTGATCTCATATCTTCCTAAGTTCATTCGATCAACCTTATCCAAGTTCTTGGTCCATAGGAACATGTAGTGACTAATGTAGGTGTCTATTGGTAAACAATATTAACTCAAAAAAGCAGAGAGAAATAAAAAAAAAAGTCTGAAAAGAAAAAGGACGAGTCAAGAATGATTTTTGCAGAGCAAAAAAGGCTGTATATAGGAAAAAAATGATCATGAACGGACTAGGGTTTTGGTGGCAACCTGCTTTAGAGCTGGTGGTATCACCAGCTGCACAAACTGTCCTTGGCTGCGGCTCCTTTTCATATTAGCGGTAGCATCCCTTCAGCCTGACGATAACTACTTTTCTTCTTATTAGCAGCTCTATTTTCTTGGGTTTTTTAGCTATAAGACCTCCATAACATAATTCACAGGGCTTTTTAAGACATGCATTGCATAAAATTTAAGCACAACCTTGCATCAAAATTGCATAAATTTTGCACGATAACATAAAAATATCAGTTGCATAAAAATCCATTCAAAATACAGGGTGCATAACCGTCATAGCATGCATACATCCATAATCCATAAAATACAAGCATCAGGTACATCTCAAAAGTTTAGAAAAGTTCAAAAAGCAGAATCACAATCTCAGCCTCTCCTTCTTTAGGGATGAAGATCCTCTTGCTGATGGGTTCATCTGTCAACATAGTCAGTAAGGAGGTGATAGCCATCACCATCTGGCGCCCCATCAATTAAGTTTGCCTAATATAGCCAACTGGAACCTGCATTCATCTCATATCAACTGGAGGATGTTTAGGGGTAGCCCACTACTCCAATGTCTAAACTCTAACTCTCTCCCCCAAATAGTACAATTTGTAAAATGGAGAGCGAAGCATCGCCCATGAAAATTACATAAGATAGCAGTTATGTAGCATGGTCACGACCCAGTTTCCCGAACTGCGACGGTCCTAGGGCATGGGAAATGTCAATGGCGACCGACACCCGTAGAACCCAGTATCATTACACAATCTATCAACCTCAATATATATACTCATTTATTATAATTACCATCCATTATATTATCCTTTTATTCATTCTGATAACCTGTCAATTATCCTGTCATCATAATGCAATTGGCTGTCACAAGTATATATATCATGCATCATATATAATCAATATAGACCATCAATATCAAATATAGATAATGTTCATCTCCTAGCTACCCAATACATACCCATGGAGCAGCTAGATCATGAATACCAAAATAATATAATACAGTAATCCAAAATAGATATATACATCAGAAATACGAAGCAGGAAATCCACAGAGAACAGAACACTGAATCCTGCAACCTACTTCTCTCCTGAAAGGGGTAAACAAACAAAAGGGTGAGTATGAAAGATACTCAGTAAATTTACATGCATCGCAATAATTAATAGGTACAAATAGACAATGGTATAAGCCCATGAATAACAGAATACATAATGGCTAACAAGGTATAGCAAATCAAATGAATTTCATATATAAAAAAGCTTAGTTACATATGGAAAGGCAGATAATGAGATGGACTGCATGAAAAGAAATCAAATAGTCACCAAACAATCGATATCACTGGACCAAGTAGGTCACCAGTATCATATCAATCAATATCACTGGACCATGTAGGTCACTAGTATCAAATGAGCATAAATCTAATCAGGCCCTATGGCTAGGACTATAACCCCTCCTAGCTAGGGTACAAATATACAATGTGCACAAGGTCGACAGTATTTCCCCACTCCCCTGTCGAATCGAAAGTTCTGCCAAACCATAATAGGGTCAAAAGCAAGGGATACTATAAGCAATAATGGCATCCGGATATCAATCAATTAATAATAATCGGTTCGGTATCAATCAAACAATATTCAATAAACTCAATTGCAATGTCAAAGGTAATATACAATTAATAAAATCAAGTGTGATAATAAGATAAGGCAAGGAACAAGCAAGGGTTTGGTGGCTGAAATTGGTGGGTCAATTGGCATACCATTGTCACGACCTAGTTTCCCGGACCGCGACGGTCCTAGTGCACGGGAAATGCCAATGGCGACAAGCACCTGTAGAACCCAGCATCATTACACAATCTATCCACCTCAACATATTATTCATTTATTATAAATTACCATCCATTATATTATCCTGTAAGTAATCTGTTATTCTGTCATACATTCTGCAATTGGTTGTATCATTTCACATAACACATCATAAATCATAATATAACTCAAAATATAATTATCAAGATTTCATATGCAACATTCCTTTATTAACTAACCCATACATACCCATGGAGCAGCTAGATAAAGAAACCTCAAATATAAATATAGAAATCCAGAATTTATACATAATAAACAGCAGCAGAAATCCACGGAAGACAGATGTCGGGATTCTGCAACTTACTCCTTTCCTGAAATGGGGTAAACAAACAAAAGGTTGAGTATGGATGATACTCAGTGAATTTACATACATCGCAATAAATAATAGGTATAATTAAATAATGATTTTAGTCAAAGAAATAACAAAATACAAAATGGCTGTCAAGGTACAATAAACAAAAGAAATTTCATATATAAGTTTGGTTACATATGGAAAGGCAGATAATGAGACGGACTGTATGAAAAGAAATCATAAAGTCACCAGACAAATCAAATATCACTGGACCATGTAGGTCACCAATATCATATCAATCAATATCACTGGACCATGTAGGTTACCAGTATCATATAAGCATAAGGCTGATCAAGCCCTATGGCTAGGACCATAACCCCTCCCAGCTAGGGTACAAATATACAATGTTCACAAGGTTGATAGTATTTCCCCACTCCCCTGTCGAATCGAAAGTTCTGCAAAACCATAATAGGGTCAATACCAAAGGATACCATAAGCAACAATGGCATCCGGATATCAATCAATCAATAATAATTGGTTTGGGATCAATCATTCAATAGTCAATAAACTCAATTACAATGCTATAGGCAATATACAATTAATAAAAATCAAGTATGATAATAAGAAAAGGCAAGAAACAATAAGGGTTCGGTGGCCAAAATTGGTGGGTCAATTGGCATACCATTATCGCTAACGACAGTGGTATTCAATTGGTAGGCCTATGGCATGCAAACCAATAAGCCAATGAAAAATAAACTAGGCAAATTATCAAGCACAAGGTGACATACAATGGCAAGCCAATAGGTTAGAGTTCGGAGCAAAATTGACTTGCCCATTCAAACCAATACAAGGTACATTGTTCAACAACATAAGGGTATCAAAAGCAAGATTAAACAATATTAAATTAGAGTCAAATTGACAAGGAAAAGCAAGTAAGAGCCAAACAAAA
The DNA here is from genome assembly GCA_948193065.1 of Aleurites moluccanus. Taxonomy (NCBI): domain Eukaryota; kingdom Viridiplantae; phylum Streptophyta; class Magnoliopsida; order Malpighiales; family Euphorbiaceae; genus Aleurites; species Aleurites moluccanus. The sequence goes on along the minus strand of CANXYC011260078.1, from coordinate 3,770 downwards.
ACATAGGCAATTTAGGTCAAGTAGGGTTCGGCCACTTTAGGGATTTTTGCCAAAGGATTCAATTCAATAATTTAATGATTCAAACATGATAATTGATGCAATGTAAACTCACCTAAGCCTTCCAAAAGCCAATGCAATAGCCAATTTCTCCAATTCACCAAAAATCCCCAATTTAAGCTCACTTTGAAAACTCAACTTCCTCAATCTACAATTTCACATCAAATTAACCATCAATTAGTTGTTCATGCATATCCAATTAAACATTTCTAACATCAATTTGCCATTCCTAACACTAATTCAACATATCACCCTTTACAACTTCAATTTCAACATTCAAATTGCAATTCCATTCAATTTTGGATAATCTAATGCAATTAAACTAATTACCCATTCAATTCAACCTAAATAATCACTAAAACATTAATCAAATTAAACAAAACAACAACTTTACCTAAATCATCCTCCATGACCGAAATTCCTTAATGAATGGCCTCTCAATCCTTTGCTCCTTCCTTTAAATTGATGGTAGAATTGAGTTTAGCAACCTTGATTTAGTATATTTCCATTAATTTCCTAAAGAAATCTATAAGGAAATTGAAAAATGGAATTTGGAATGAAGGAAATGGTGTCACGGCAAAGGGAAATGAAATGGTGGAGAAGATGAAGTTAAAACCTTGAATTACAGCCCATATAAGACAAAAATGATTGTAAAATTTTAACTTAATCTCTCAAGTTTCAATCTTTACACTTTGGTCCTTAAATTTATTCTGAAAATTCTGTTAAGATTTTGATATTAGTGTGAAAAGAAAATAGGCTTATTTTAATTTATCCTTATTTATAAAAATAGTTCTAGAGTCATTTTGTAAATCCGACCGACCCATTTCCACTATTCACCTTGAATTACCCTTTATTTACCAAAATGTCATTGTTCACTTTTCAGTGTTCCTAATTGATTTTCACTTCTTTATTTTTACCAAAATTACACATAAATTGTGATCATATTTTACTCCCAAATTAACTTCAGAAATTCTTCTGTTGACTGGACTGCTAATTTCTCAGCAGTGTTCCCGACACCGCCAGTTTCCGGAAAAGTGTCAAATTTATTTTCTAACTGTGTCTCTAAAATTATTTCCCATTAATTTAAGACTAATAGACCACATACTGAGAATTTATTCATGCACATGAGTTAGAAATTTGTAGGGTATTATATTCTACCCCCCTACAATTAAATTCGTCCTCGAATTTAAATAAAACATGTGCATCTCAGTATTGTAACAAGAACATACATTTGGCCTTTGTATTTGTTCACTTCCTCATGTACCTTTATCCATAGTCTGATTCTTTTACAATACTTTTACCATGGAAAATTCTTTTACTCAGAAATTATCGTACTTGACAATTCACACCCTTTATGAATTCTACTCTTATGGCATCTCCTCATTAATATCAACACTTATTCTTCCAACTCATGAATAGGTTTGGCACATTTTCTATAGTATCAGAACATGGAATACTAGATAACATGATTCATATTGAAAGGAAGAGTCAAACTATAAGTTACATTACTAATTCTTTCAATACCTCAACAGTCTCGCTTATTTTGGTGACAGTTTTCCTTTCTTGCCCATTTCCATAATACTTCCCATCTGAAGGAAATTCTCCTCTGCTCTCTAATCATAGGAACCCCTTTTTCCATAATCTCTCTAATTACTTTGGTCCCTCTAACTGTTTCTTTTATCTGGCTTCATTCAACACTCTGAAGATCTACATTTTCTACCATATAGTGCTTCAAATGGAGCTTTACCAATAAAAGATTAATATTGTTGTTATATGAAAATTCAATCAGTGACATTTACTTATCACCATAACCTTTAAATTTCAATACACTTAACCTTAAGATATGTCTATTGTCTATATCATTCGCTCTGATTGTCCAGCTGTTTATGAATAGAATGCTATACTAAATTAGAATAGTATATTCATAGCTGTTTGAAACTTCTGTCAAAAGATAAGAAATAAACTATATCCCTCCATCAGCAATCATCGTCAAAGATATAACTGTACAAATTGACTTGTTCCCATATCCATTCGGGTAAAATTCTATTAATAGGTTAAGCTTTTAGACACAACTTAGCCATATTATCTTTTCATATTACGCCATCAATAATAGACTTTTCTTAACTTTCAATCTCGGAGTACTTTACCATTGGCCACACATAGTTATTTAGCGCATTTCAAATTACCATCCTCAACTGAAAATTTAAATGTTATATCTTTTGAACATTTCCCCTTTAACTTTACTAGATATGGATTTTGGTCTCGTGTCACTTTACTATCATCACTTAGTAACAGTTTAATCCAGAATTAGGCTATCAGAGCCTGGTTTCAATCCTGGGATCCAAATCCAACTCCATGCTCATATCAATTTATTTATTCATTGCAATTCAGTGGTCCTTTAACAATAAATATGTGAGCTAGACTACTCATAGTATTTTAACTAAGAATATCTGTCACATTGTTAACTTTACTCGAATGACAAAACTTTCACAGTCACCACTCTTTAACAATTAACTCATCTTCATTACCTAAGATTCAGACTCTTCTATTTGCATTATATACTATGTACATACTGAAGGTTCTTATAATTCTTTCATTTTCACTCTTAACATCATTCACAATATTCTTAAATATCCAATACAAAAACTAGTGCTGCTATTTTCAAATCATATATCTAGTAGTTCGTCCTTTGGTTCTCTAACTATCAAGAAACACTTGTAATCCTTCCTCTATAACCCATCTCTAACAAATTCTGGAATCATTACAGTATACTATAAAATTATCATTCACTGATGATAATGCTAACTCCATACCATTCATGAAACAAAACTTCAATGTCTAAAAGCTATACTTTCACATTCATATGCCTATTAATAATTCTCTTGTTTAACGGTCAACTTAATCAATCAAAGTTAGAATCCTAGGAAAATCTTTTACAATCTCTTGTAGAATTTTCATTTTTCCAAGAACTACAACCTTAAAATATTAATATACCGAGGTAATCTAATCATTACCCTTACCTTTTAAAATTTATCCTTGTTACTACATTTAGGTACTTTATGATCCTCAAAACTCATTTCAATTAACTAATATTAATATATTTTCAGCTTGGCATATATTCTCGTAGTGTCTATAACATAATCCTCAAGTGCTCTACATGTTCCTTTTCACTCTTAAATTAGATAAGAATATCATTAATAAATTTATCCATTACATAGCTTAAACACTATATTCATTAAATTCACATATACAATTGAATCATTAATTAACCCGGATTACAATACTAAAAAGTTATAGTGTCCATACCGGGTTCTAAATAGTCCTTGAGTACATTTTCTTCTTAACTCTCAACTATCTAATTAATCTTTGAATCGTTTTTGTAATTGCATGGAAAAATATATTAAAGAAATTCTTGGATCATGAGTATCTAATCAGTCCTTATGGAAGTCTTTTTACACATTCACTATATATCAAATACATTGTACAATTCCTTCTTTATTATCTTTTTAGTTTGAATCATATAAGTCAAAATTGATTCTAATTCTATACCTATCATTCTGGAATTCAAATTTTGGCAATCAGAATCTGACTTTCTTCTCATCTCAATCAATAATTACTCGATGAACAATTCACCATTTAATACCAAGTATTACATTAATTGCAACACAAATAACTCTATCAAATTAATAAGTAAAACCTTACCATAAATTTAA
>CANXYC011260057.1:0-14484 GCA_948193065.1 Aleurites moluccanus | reverse complement strand
TATATATATATATATATATATATATATATATCTGCTCACAATCTAAATAATTAAGAAAGATCTATTTGGAAATTTAGGTTGATTTATGAGTTTAGAAATCCCAGAGGGGTCAAATGAATTATTTTGGTTAATCGAGAATTATGTGGATATGATTCTCCATTTATAAAATCTTTAAATATAAGAAGTTGTTTAAGAGGATATGTAGATAACTTTCGAGTACGATTCAAAATTTAGAATAAAAATATTTATTATTGACGTTGAAGACCTAGAATGTGTCATAGAGTTGATATTGATTGTTGTGAGTTTTATGGTTATTTAAAAGTATTATTTTTTTTGTTTATGTTGGGAAATATTTTAGTTATAGGAAAGATTCTGCCGAAATTTCGACAAAATATTTAAAATCCGTTTGGAGAGTTTGGAATTGAAAGTGAAATTCTCAATTACAGTGTTTGACAGCCACCTAGAATTAAAATTGAAATTTTATCTATAATTCCATGAAATTATAATATAAGTAGAAAAATAATTTCACAATTTCATTTTTAATCCATAAGAATTACAATTTCATAGCTACCACTGTAATTCCCTCTCCCACCGCCACAACTACTCCCACCCCATCATCACCACCGCCGGCGATCTACCGCCACTGCCAATGACGAAGGCTCACTGGATCGTCACTGTCTGCAACTATGGCTCATCGGATCATCACAGCTACCACCACCTTCAATGCCACCATTGATGATGATGGCCCACCACCATTGCCACCACTATTTTCATAATCACCAATTTTTAATCAATTTCAATTCTTTATGTGAAATAAATATTGTAATTGCAATTATAATATAATTTCAATTCTAATAAACCCTTAGAGTCATTCAAGTGCTCCAGAGTAAAAGCTAATTGAGTTGTTTTAATTTGAGAATAGTTGAGCTTTCTCATTAGATTGATGTTCTGTTAAGTATAATTTTTTTTATAATAATGATAATGATTTGATAGATATAGCAGCCCTGAAAAATAGTGATTGAATTTGTGCTCAGATTCTACTTAATAAATGGGTCATAACCTTAATTTTATGACAGTTACAAAAATTTTATGATAATTTTGTCATTTAGTAAGATATCAGGTTGATTATGAATTCTAAAAGTCTTATGTTTTTATATTTATTAGTGTCGGCCACGTATTATCGAGTTTGAACGTAACAATAATTATATGTGCAGAAAAAAAAAAAAAATTATCACTTTATATAAAATTTGAATTTAAAGCCTTTTAATTTTAAGGTTTCAAATCTAGTCATCTCGACTTGGCTATCATTGACACGCATGCACACGTATTATTAGGATTTAAATTTTTATATGTTTGAATAACAAAGCGCCCAGGATTAATAAGAAGTAAATTTGTTTATTTTTTATTTTTTAAACAAAAGATATTCCATTACTGAAGGGGAGAAGAGAGAGAGAGAGGGATTTTGGTTTTGCTTGCAATGAATATCATCATTTATTGTAATTTTTTATTTTAAAGAATATAATATTTAAAATAAAGAGCATCTTTTATATTTTTATAAAATAGAAAGTTAATTTTTTTTTGAAATTCTAATAGAGTTATAATGACTCTTCAAAATTAATTTTTTAATAAATAATAATAATTTAATATTTTCATCTCTTTTTAATTATTTTTCCCTTTATTTTTAATATTTACCGATTTATCAAAAAAATTTGTGACCGCTCTGAAGCAAATTTTTTATATTTATGAAAATATTCCCACAATCGAGTTCAATAAGCCTTATGTTTTTGTTCATTTCTTTAAATTGCATCCAAACTAATATTGAGTCATGCCGACACAATGAGAATATTTTTCTCAGTACTAAAACTGTCACTTCTTGATTTTTTAGAGTTTGGTTCCAGTGAAAAAGATACTTGAAATTTTTGGGTATTTATAAAAGAAGATATATTATTAGATATTGAAATTTGGGTAGAAAATTGGGGATTTTCATTACAATCAAAATCTAAATTTAGATTATTTTGAGAGTTCATGATTTGAGAAGAAAATAGAAGAACTTGGCATAAAGGAATAATATATAAACCCTGTAATTATATTTTTAATATATATAAAAAAATAAAAATAAAAATAATCAGTAATTATTTTACTTTGAAAACTATAGAATATTTAATATACATATTAAATATTTTATGTAGAGAGTTGGTTTTGACTCTTCACATTCGGAGAATCAAAAGTCACTCCATATTTTATTTTTTCAAATTAAAAAGCCTATTAGAATCTATAAATTATTATTGACTCTTTAAAATAAAGATATTTACAGATTTGAAGAGTCTATTGGAAATGCTGAAGAACCTATTGCAGATGCTCTTAGTTCCTTGTTACAAGAAACGCACAATCTTTTGAAGATATCTCATAAATTTAGGCCCTTCATATATATGTAAAAAAAATTGATGCATTGATTCACTGGATTCATTGATAGTTTTCTTTAAAAATCAGCCTTATTTAAAAAAAAAAAAAAAATTGGAAAGTTACTTTCATATTAAATATGATGAAGTAATTTAAAAATTTATAAATATGAACTTAGATGATAAATCTAATATAAGTTGATTAATTTTGTGTAAAATGAATTTCAACACTCAGTTGTAAAATGATGAATTTTTTTTTCCCACTTTTGTAAAGCCTGTAAGTATATTGAGGTCATGAACTTAACAGTTTCAAATACTAAAATTATAAAATTTATTGAAAATTAAATTAAATATTAATAAGATTTTATATTTATATTATGCGAATTTAAACATTATTATGAAAATAAATATATCTGATTTTTTTGTGTAAACCATCCTAAATCTGATAGCTATTTTGAGTCTCGAATAATCGGATTCGAACTGCGTGAATCTATATAAGGATAAAATTCTTTTAATGCCTATTTTTTTCATTTATAAAATTTAAATTCGAAATTTTACTTAAATAATATCAAATTCCTAATCACTTGAACTAGATTTAGACATTACACAAATTGGATTCTCTCAACCTGAATGCACTCTCTATATACACAACAATATTTTTTTTTTTTATGATAAAATTTATATGGAATTAAAAGATAAAAAATTAATGTAAATGAGAATTAATAACAACATCACACAATATATGTAATAAAAAAATTTCAAAACATTATCATAGAAGTGTATTAACCCTATTAACATGTTATTGACATATGTTGATATTTGATAACACTAGCTATTCACTTATTAAATCCAATATATTTATTACGGCCATCTATGATATATGTTCTTAATTGTTGTTTAGAGCTTAAGAAAATTTCAAAGGTTATCAATAATTTTATATTTTTTCTCTTCTTTGTATTCTTACAAGTTGGTCCACTTAAAAGGGCATACCTTGAAGTGGGAGAGTAATCCATTCGATTCGATTTAATTTTTAAAAATTGAATTAATTGAATTAAAATTTTAAAAATTAAACCGAATTAAATTTTATATTAAATCGATATATTTCAATTCAATTATTTTTTTTATTTTTTTAATAAATAAATATATAATTATTAAAAATATATAAGACTTTTTTATAGTATTTAAAAGTTTTAATTAAATATTATTTTACTTTTATAAAGTTTTTAAAAGTCTGAATTAAATACATCCTAATTTTTTAAAACCATAAAAATCATTAAAATTTAAGATTGAATATACCTCCTAAAATTTTCAAAAAATAAACTAAATCAAATTAAAATTTAAATCCATTAAACTAAAGATATTAAATTAGATTCTATTCAATTTTCAGTTGATTGATTTTTTTCAAAACCCATTACAATGCAATGGGATATGTAGAACTATACCTATTTATTGGTTAGGAGGTTTTGCGTAGTGTATGGCCAAATCACGTTATTTCCTTTCTCATGACACTTTCTTTTTTATTAACAAACATTGTGCGATTTGGGAGATTAGATAGGTGTTTGATAAAATTTTTTAATATAATTATTAATTATTAATTATTAATAATTATATTAAATTTATTTAATTAATTATAACGATTTATTATTAGAAAGATAAATAATTATTATTTATAAAAATTTTAATTTAGAGTTATTTAATTTAAATAAAAAGACAAAATTATTTTTTAAAATAATATTTAAATAAAATAAATAAATATTAATATTTATTTATTTATTTTTAATGATCATTAATTATATTAATAACTAATAACTAATAATAATTTTATCAATTATTAGCTACTAATTAATAGTTATCGACAGCAGTCAATAACTAAATTAAATGGGACCCAAAACGATAGAGTAGGATATAATATTATTTAATCCTTAGTTTAACTAATTAATAAAATAGCCTTTTTTTAGAAAGTAAATAAAAGGCCTTTAGGTTTGGTTCGGTAAATAAATTAATTATCCATTCATTTTTACAGTTAAAAAACTTATAAAAAAAATAAAATAATATACACTTAAATTTTCCATAAAAAAAAAAAAAAAAACCTTCTCTACTATCATCCAATTTCTAAAATTGTAGAAGAACAATAAATAAAATTGAAGGATGAAGAGCAACAAACAAAACATTGTCACTCAATTAACAAAGGAAATGTGGAAAAAAAAAAATAGGAAAAAATGAAAAAATATAGAAAAAGGAAATATGAAATTTGAAAATAAAGGCAAAAGGGTGACAAACTCATCGTGGCCGATAAAGGACATCGAAGCAATAAGTGAGATCGACAATGATGGGATCTGGCGGTAGCGATGATGATGATGGGATCTAGCGATGGCGAAGACGATGATGAAGCTCGCGGGCAAGGAGCGCAGCTCGCTAGGTTCGCCACTCAACTCGGTTTGCGAGCTGCCGCTTGCTGATGCCGATCAACGAGGCCAAGCTTTAGCAGCTGTTTCGCACTGATAAAGATTGTAGGTGACTCATTATAACTGATAATGTCGAAATCATGGAAATCACGTCTAGGTTCGCTGCGATCAGCATTGACTTTGCCGAATGTGTGAGATTGGCTTGAATGGCGATGACAAACACAATCATCAGTGCAAAAGCAGTGAAGAAATCAACCATCGGTGCTAAGGGACTTTTCTTAGAAATATACCAAGTTTTATTGTTTCTTATTCATGGCTTCATGCTGGTGGTGATGATGATGATGATGACAGACTAATTTTAATATTAGATATTATTATCGTCATTATTAAGAAACTATGTAATTTCAAATTTCATATTTCGAACATGTACTTAATTTTTTATTTCAAATAACGTTTATAATTAGTAATTAATGCTAGTGGAAATAAAAAATTTTATGAGACATCATATTATTTTTTTAATAAATTCTACGTTTAAATAAGAAAGAAATTCAAACTCGAAATTTTTTTTTGAAGAATTTAAACTTCCTACCACTAAGTGTCCAAGAATATACTTCTAGTTAGCAAATTTTGTTTGATTGTCAATTTAAATGAATAAATTGATTGACCTGTTCAGTGATATACCATAATTAAAATACCAAAATTATGATTTTATATTTTAAAATTCCAAAATAAGATTTTTTTAATCTAAAATAACAGTACAAATTTAAAGTATATTGAACTATAATGGTTTTTATTAAAAAAATATCACCAAAAATCATTTGAAATTGAAATAAAAAATTTATTTAACTACTCTAATTAATTTGAGATTAAAATTAAGTTGAATTGAGTGTTGAATTATAGCAGTTTAACTTTTTCATTTTGCTAGCACAAATTTTAATTTTTAAACAAGTTTTTAATTACTCTTTTGGCGTCTTCAAATCTATATACTATAGTTAAAGGATTAAAGCATTGTTTATTTTCATGGAAAATATAAATAAATCAGTTAATATAAAAATATTATTTTCTAGTAAAAAAATTTGACCTAATTGAAGTGGAAAGTGAGCTTATTTTTAAAAAATAAAAGTTTTTTTTTTTTTTAATTTTGATAAAATTATTAAAAGGATTATTTGCCTAAAAAATGAATCTTTTTATATACTAATCTATATGTGATATATAAGACTATATTTATGTCTCGTTTAATTTAACGGTTGGTAATAACTATTAATTATTAGTTATTGCTGATAGTTGTTAGTTAGTAGCTAATAATTGATAGCTACTAATTGTTAGTTGATAGCTGATTATTATAATAAATTTATTATTAATTATTAGTTGTTAATATGTTTAATAATTATTAAGGATAAATATTAATATTTATTTTTTATTTAAATATTATTTTTTAAATAATAAATTAATTTTTTATTTAAATAAGTAAAAAAACTTGAGTTTTGTAAACAACAATTATTTAACTACATAATAACTATCTAACAGCTAACAATTATTATTACCCAAATAAATTTGATATAATTATATCAAAAAGTTTTGCAAAAACACTAAATTTGATTATGTGACTTCTCTGGTTATCAATAAAAATTGGAGCTGCTCATGGTTTCAAAAACTCAATAAATCTGTTTTGATCTGATTTAATATTTTGAGTTTAAACAATAAATTTTACCATAATTTTAATCATCTCAAGAGTGATTTCAACATATAATATTATTTAACAATAGTGCAAAAAATATTGTAAAACAGACTCCCAACTTAATAACATATTCCATAAATTAAAAGTAGCATAACAAGCTAAATGTTATTCTTTTTTCTTTCACTAGTCAATTTGTAAAAACCTAACAACCAAATTTTCGTTGGAAAGTGAATACGAATATGAAAATTTTAAATGTCAATATCCTAAACAAAATTAATAGCAATTAAATAAAAAATATTAAGATGAGAATTCTTAATTTTTTTTATAATAGTTCAGAGCAACTCTTTTTTTATATTCACTTCTTTTAAATTCTTAATTTATGGGTTTCATTAGTAGTTGCCGAAATTTATAAGTAATTAATTCGAAATTTTACCTTTACACTGATTTAATTTGAATTTTACCTATACCCATAGGATTATAAATGAAATTTGAGGTTTTAGACCTCTCAAAGAAACACGATAAAGTTAATACAATTATAATAATATTTGAGTTTCAAAGCTTTTATAAATGAGAACACAAAGAATACAAACTTGCAAGTGGATGTGCTCAAAAATAGAATGTGAGATTAGAGCTTTAGAATTTTAGTTTTAAGCAAAAAAATTTTGATCTTTAAATGTAGGTTTTTCTCTTTTATAGTCCTCGACTTTAGTTTTTAAAACATGACTATTCTGATGCGAAAAGGACATTTTTCGTATTTATATTAGCAAAAAATAATTATTTATTACTCTGCAAATTTGCTAGAAAATGACCGAAAATAGTTGAATTGAGCTAAATACTCTATGAGACGGGTGAAATTGCTATCTCTAGTCATGACTTCTTAAGTAACGGATATTACTTCATCCTATTATATAGGTGAATTTCAATAATAAATGTATTTTTTATCTCTGTCTGAATTCACCAATTTAATTTTCAGCAAAATAATGGATGTTACAAAATAATAATATTTGTTAACTCTGGCTTACTAACTTGAAGCAATGGTGACTTTAAAAGTCATGAGCATAACAAATGGGTAATGAGCGTGAATTTTGGCTCTGTTTAAATTTACTCAATTTAAATGTGAAAGTAACGAAAGTGACTAATATGTGATGACCATTACTTCTTATATCAAAACAAAAACACTTAGAACAAAAAGTTAAATTATAAAATATATATATCACTATTTTGACACAGCTTATAAAAATAGTTTTTCATATGGAGAAAAATTTTATTCTTAAAAGTGATATTTCCAAAAATAATTAACTGTATATTTGTGTTTGATAAAATACAATACAAAAATTACTTATAAACTCATAAGCTGTTTATTTGTGTTTGGTAAAAAAATACAGTTATTCATGACATAAAGTTAAAAGTTGAAAAATTTGGCATACTTTCTGTTAATAAGAATTTCTCAATGGCCAACGGTGAAAAATTGACTAGATCACAAATTTAGGATTCAATTCCTCTAAGTAAAGAAATAAAAATAATTAACTTAAAAGTTAAGTGTTCTTTTATAGTAAGTAGATTTGTTATTGTTAGCAAAAGTGAAGAATATTTTTGTCTACTAATTTTTTAAAATCAGCTGCGCGTTTAATCTAAAATTCAGCTATTTTCAAAAGTTTTAATTTCTAATTTATTCAAATAGTTAAATTTTAGCTATTCAGATAATTGTTTTATTAATTTTGATATTTACCAAATATTATAAACTAAACCAAATTCAAATTTTCACCCAAAAAAATTACTTTTTCCTTTTCATAAACTGCGCCAAACTGGCTCATAATCAACATTATCAAAATACACACAGGAATAACAAATTTCATACCTGCATTGTAAGTAATTTGAATGAATTTTCAATTCATGATTTTATGTAATTTTAATAATCAACATGAGTTTTAAAATATAACTTAAAGAATAATTTTTAGTAAAATTTTAAATATATTATAAATATAAATTTAATATATCATATATTTAAATATAAAATAAATCATTATAAAAGCAAAAAAATTGAACTAAAATCTAATAACAAAATAACTGAAAAAATTAATATATATAAATAAATAAATATAAAAATATTCATTAACATGTAAATTAAATTAAAACTAATAAAAATATTCATAAAAAAATATATCGTGTCAAATATAAGAGATATAAATTTAAAACTAAGTCAATAACATATAAATTAAATTAAACATATTAACATATAAATTAAATTGAAATTAGTAAAAAATTTAATGAAAAAATACCATTGACTTAATTATCTTTTATTGTGTTTCAAAAAATTTATCTTATAAGTATGGTATAATAATAATAATAATAATAATTTTTTAATTAAATAATAAATTTAAATTTGATTTTTCATTAAGACAAAATTAAACCGAAGTTTTGATCACATTCCAATCTGCAAATTGAGATCGAAAAAGTGAAGGGCCATCCATAGCAATAGGAAATAACGATGCAATCTGAATTTTCTGTTTTATTCAATGTCTTATTTTCTGTCTCACATATCTTTATGTATGTCACATCATATTTTTTTTTTAAATTATTTTAGCAGCCAACAGTTTTTCATTAATGATGTGACGTACATAGAAATATATGAGACAAAAAATACGATATCAAATAGAACAAATGATCCAGATTAATAAAGATGAGTCATATTATTAGGCAGTTGTAGGTGTCACTTTAGGGTATATTCAAAGGTAATTTAGATTCTCTATCTCATTTGGTATCTTATCTCCTGTTTTATGCACTTTTTTATGCGCCACATCATTAATGAAAAATTATCACTGTCAAAATATTTTGAAAAAAGTGATGTGAAGCACATAGAGTTATATGGGATTAGACACTGATCTAAAGAGCTAAATAGGGAATAAAATTTCAAAAAAGTTCATCAAATACAATTATCTTTTTGACTCATCCCCTAAAATATTTTAGGAAATCATTTACTCTTTTCTCAAATGTGAGAAGAAATAATTGACCATTTTTTCATTTCTTTATATATATATTTTTTAATTATTTCTCTCTTTTTGTATTTTTTATATAATAAAAAATTTATAGTTTTATTAATTAAATAATGAAATAGAGAGTAAAATAAAGAATATTATTGGAATATATATAATTTTTAAGATAAATTAAAATAAAAAGTTAAATTATTTATAATATAATAAAGAATAAAATGAGGGCATTGTTAGGGATGCGAGGAACAATATCTCAAATGGAGAGTACATTAATATCTTTGTCCTTAGTGACATTTCTTTAATGGGTACTAAGAACACTAAAAACTTGTGGCTATTGTTCATACAAAAAGAACTTTTCTAGCTTTTCCTTCGGAAAAGGACTTTATGCATTTTTTTTTTATTGTTTTTTTATTCTTCTTCTGTTAGTTGTAAAAGAAAAGAAGTATATATACGTGTGAGAACCCAAGTCTTCTTCTTGTCTTCTTTCACTTCACTTTCATTATGTAATCTTTGCAAAATTAAAGTGGATGCATGCTTATGGCCAAGTGAGTGAGTGAGTGAGTGGGGAGAGCATTATATAGCCTTTTTAACCTTATGTTTGGAAAGTTTTTGTGGAAGAAAAGAAAATAAAGAACGGAAAATGAGGAGAAAAAAAATGTTAAGAGTGAGGATATTTTTTATCCCTTTGAACATTAGGGAAGAAAAATGAGATGGAAAGTTATTTTAAAAATAGTTTAGTTTTTATTTTGCTCATATTATTTATTATTAAATGTGATAAAATTTTATGTTGACGATTATTTATGAAAATTATCATCTTCTATTAGAGTTAAAACTGATTAAATACGAGAAAATTATATTTAAAGGAATTGTTTATATTATTTATAAATAAAATAAATATTTATAGAGATATAATTATAATTTCATAAAATCTCTACTCGTTTTATGTGGAACTCATATATTATTTTTTTTCATTTATTTTTCTTCTACAAAAAAAAGTTTTTTTTTTAATTTTTCTTCTTTATTTTCTTTCTTTCCAAACACAGGGCAAATGCATAAAAAAAAAAAAGTCCGCCGCCTGAAAAAAATTACATAATACTACCTCCAAAAGCATTAAGCATATAAGATGCTCATTTTTATTATTATTATTTTTTTTTAAAAAAATGAGAAATAGTTGCATACAACAACTGAGCCCTACATATATTTAAGGATGACAAAAATGCTCCGATTTAATAAAAATTTGTTCTGTCTCACCCTGATCAAAGCGAGGAATTCTTACTTCGATTAGGGAATGGGGTGGAACAAAAAAAAATTGAAATTTTCTAATGGATATGAAATAAGGATGTGAATGATATGCCATTCCATAATCCGTCCGACCATATATATATTAAATTTAGAAATTAATTATTTTTTATAGTATAGTTGAAATAGTAAAAAAAAAATAATTATTAATGTTTGATTATTAATTTTAAAATTTTTTTATATTTATTTAATTGAATATGTTAATAAGTTAATAAAGATATTTAATTTTAAAAATGAATAAAAATATATATTTTTTTATTAAGTTATCAAAAAATTATTTACAAAAGAAATTTAATAATAATAATAATAATAATAATAATAATTTATAGAATAAATATGATATAAGATTTAACTTTTATTATTATACATTAAAATATAAATATTCGATCGTTAAAAGATTATTTATTAATCTTATAGTATTAATTTTTAAATAATTTTAGTAAAATTTATTATAATTTATATGTTATGATCAATATTTATTTTTATTTAAATTTTAATATATTAATTAATGAACATTAATTACATGGTACAATTTTGCAACCGAAAATTCTAATAGATTTATATGAAAATTAAATTTTCTAATTATAATTAAAAAATTTAATAAGTTTAAATGAAAATCGTATTTTATTTAATTGAATATCTAATTTTTCTTATTGAAAATTAATTTAAAAAAAATAATCAAAATAATTTTATTAAGAATTATAAAATAAAATAATAATTTTTATATAAACAAATTCATATCCCGTAGAATTTTCATATCCATAGAGATAGAGATGTGATATTAAAATCTTAACCGGCAAAAAAATAAAGCAGGAATGAATTAGAATTTTACCATATAGAAATAAAAATGAAAATAACGAAATCCATCCATATCCGCGTAGTTGCCATCCCTGTATAGATTTTTTAGGTACAATTTTAATGTTCCACAAGTAAGGTAATTTATTGGATAAGTATTTGTCATTCCATAAATTTACTCATTTCTCATGCGTTACACGATAAAATTGTACTAATATTTTTAAATTTTATTTATTTTTAATAATTATATTAATATAAATATAATAATAAAATTTTATGTTATAATATAATATATTTAATATTGTATATAGAGAAATATAATTTGATACACTGGTTAACTAAATAAATATTAAAAAATACTTAGTTTTTAAAAAAATTTATTACTAAAAAAATAAAATGACAATAAAAAATATAAAAAAATTCATTATCACTTGTTATAATACTATTATTAAAACTATATTATATTATATTATTCTTGTTCTTTATTTTATATAATTTATTATATATATATGCTTTTTTATTTAGAAATTTTTATAAAAATATCAAAAAAATAAATAAAAATTTTTACTGTTGCAAAAATATTTTTTCAAAAATACTATATATTTAAAAATATTTTTTTAAAAATACGATAAATACTAAATACATATCAAATATATCAAACATATATTAAAACATATACTGAAAAATAATAAAAGTGAAAGAAAAAACAAGCAACCAAAAAAAAAAAACGTATATTTATATAATTTTTTTTTTTTATAACTTAGAATATAACTTTAAATTATCAATCATAATTAAATATATCAAACAATTATAAATATAATGTATAAATTAATATAAACATATTAATTAACATTGTATTATTATAATTAATCTTCTTATTATCTAATTCATAAAACGAACATTAATTAATTTAAAATCAATTGAAACCAGATTATAAAATTGATGAGGTGCCAACATAAAATAAAAACTTTTTCTTAGTTTTAGAATTATATAGTATACATATGAATTTGTTTGATATTGTTTGTCTGGGATAAAAAAAATTAATATATTAATTAGAATTGTTAATTTTTTTTAAATACAAATTTAAATATTCTGATTATAAAAATTTTAAAATTTTAAAATAGAACATTTTATGTCATTTTTTAATGAAAATAAAATGATTTTTTTAAAGAATAATTTGAGTTTCAACTGTAATTAAAATTTATTTAATTATCTACAAAAAAAAAAAAAAAAAATAATCTTCAATATCATTTTAATTATTTTTTAAAATTATATATATATATAAGTGTTTTAATGCATGAATTTGATATTATATATTTATAAAATATTGTTGATTGTAATATGTACATTTATTATTTATTATAATTATTTTTTATTGATTTTCATAATTCATACATATAATTGAATGAAAAGATATTTGTTATTAAAATAAATTATTTATTTATTATTTATATTTTCTTAGTCTATAAATTAATTAAATTAACTTTTTAAATTATAATTTAAATTTACAATTTCATTATTTTAGAAATGATTTAAATTAAAATTAATTTAATTTTTTCATGAATCAAAAGACAACATGATAATAAATGTTTACATGATGATAGATAGTTTTGCTAAAGTTAAATTATTTTAAATTTCTAATATTTTCTTAAATGAAAAATCAAAATTACTAAGCCCATTTGCCCCATTATTGGGGCACATGATGGTCCCAATTCTCAGGTAGTTTGCAATCTGCCTTGAAGCCCTTGCCATAATATGAATAAGAGAATATACTTGTTTAGTCTTGTTCCCTCAAAGCCAAAAAAGGACATTTTAGTGGCAAACAAAGTTGGCCATGGTGGATGCTTTCAAGTATTAATTACCTGATACCTTGCTTCACCGCCGTCTACCGGACTTTGATTTTCTTTTATAATTTTGTTTGGGGTTGGTTGTGCTCGAATATAGTAAATTTTTATTGGGCCATGGAATCATTATCTGAACCTTTTTTTTTTCCCTTTGAAATGAAAATTATTTCTTATCATTTGACAAAAGAAAAAAAAATTGATTTGTGACTAATAAATATATCAATAAATAGTTATCTGGTAGTGATTCTAATTAATATACTTGTTTTAAATTAAACAATTAAAAATATTTAGATATTACATAATTGATTTAATGATAATATCTTGTTTAAATTTTTTAGCTAGTACTCAAAGTAATTTTTTCTTTGGATATAAAATTATTATAGAGTAATATGACTCATTTACAGTGCTATTTGAGCGTCTAACTAAGTTAAATTAATACTCGATGAAAATTAATTTACTATTGTATGTTTTATAAATAATAAAAATATTTCGGTCTTTTCATAATAAAACTATTTTGGAAAATAAGCAACATTCTTATTAGATTAAATACTTTCACTATATAAAATTGGGTATATTGTACCATTTCTTATTAGTTTAATACTATATAATTTAATGTATAAAATTAGGTACCTAACAAAATTGTGGTGTTGATGATTGTGTCCACCTTAAAAGGAAGCATGAATTATGTGTATCAATAATTGTGAATGACAATTGTGGTGCGTATGGTTACTTGAGAAAAACTCAAGTAAACTTTACTTGAGTTTGAAATAATTATTTTTAAGTTGGTTATAGTAAATTTAATATTGATTACCGGGTGAACAAGTTTTCCTTTTATCTTTCTCATTTATTTTCTATTTCATCTTCTGGTCTTATTATTTGGTACTACACCATATTTCTTTTTTCATCATTTTTTCCTCTTTCATCATTTTTTTCTGGCCTTACTAATATATATATATTAATAATTTGTAAATATGTGCCGACTCGAAAATTTTTGTGCCGAGTCAAATATGTATATATATTTACTATTAAATAAAGCTAAACCACAGTGCCGGTTTCTCAGCCCAATCGGATCGC